>JAVJHY010972644.1:0-15921 GCA_035593235.1 Phascolosoma agassizii | reverse complement strand
AGCTCGTAGAGCAGGACGCCGAGCGAATAGATGTCCGCGCGCGTATCGACGTCGAGCCCGGAGATCTCCGCCTGCTCGGGGCTCATGTACTCGGGCGTTCCGAGGAACTGGCGGAACTCGGTGAAGAGCGTCTTCTCCGTCAGGCTGCCCGACGTCGCCTTCGCGATGCCGAAGTCGATGACCATCGGAACCGGGCGGCCGTCGTGCAGCGTCACGAGCACGTTCGACGGCTTGATGTCGCGGTGGATGATCCCCTTCTGGTGCGCGTGCTGAACGGCCTGGCACACCAGCGTGAAGAGCTCCAGTCGATTGCGCGTCGAGAGCTTGGCCGCATCGCAGTACTCGGTGATCGGAACGCCGCGCACGAGCTCCATGACGAAGAACGGGCGGCCGTTCGACGTGACGCCACCGTCCAGCACCTTGGCGATGTTCGGATGGTCCATCAGCGCCAGCGCCTGACGCTCGGCCTCGAACCGCGCGACGACCTGCTTGCTGTCCATGCCGAGCTTTATGATCTTGAGCGCAACCTTGCGTCGCACCGGCTCGAGCTGTTCGGCCATCCACACCGAGCCGAAGCCACCCTCGCCGATCGCTTGGAGCAGCTTGTAGCGACCGATCACGTTGCCGGCCGTCTCGCCGAGCGGCGCATCACCGGCGCGATCGTCGAGGAAGCCCGTCGCCCCGCCGTGGGCGCGCAGCAGATTCTCGACGCGCTCGCGCAGGTCGGCGTCTCCCCCACACTCCGCCTCCAGGAACTCGTCGCGCTGGGCGCCCTCGAGCTCGAGGGCGTCGACGAAGAGCGTCTTGATCCGGTCGGCGGCTTCTTCGGTACTCATGGCGATGCGGGAGGCGGGTCGTCGGTGTTCAGGGCGTCAGCGAGCCAGGCCTTGGCGTAGGCCCAGTCCCGGAGCACGGTCCGCCGCGAGCACTCGGTCGCTTCCACGGTCTGATCGACGTCCAGACCTGCGAAGAACCGGAGGCGAACGACCTCGGCGGCACGCGCGTCCACCTTTTCCAGGCGCCCGAGCGCCTCATCGAGTGCCAGGATTCCGTCGAGATTCTCGTCGGACGCCAGGTCGAGCCCCTCGAGCGGCAACCGGCGCCACGCGCCCCCACGCTTGCTGCGGCCGCGCTTGCGGGCGTGCTCGATCAAGATGCGCCGCATCGCCTCGGCGGCGGCGGCGTAGAAATGCCGGCGGCTGTCCCACTTCAGGCCCGGATCGCCCACGAGCCGCATGTACGCCTCGTTCACGAGCGCAGTGGCCTGGAGCGTGTGGCCCTTGCGTTCCCCGAGCATCTGGCGTGCGGCGAGGGCGCGCAGCTCGCCATAGACCGTGTCCGCCAGGACCGCACCGTCGGCCGACTCGTCCTGTGTCAAGTGGTTGAGAAGCCGCGTGACGTTCGTCGGCCGCGGCGCACCCGGTTCCGAGGGCTCCGATTCCATCGCATCATCGTACTCGCGCGGGATGGGATGAGGACGCCGGCGCGCGGCCTCTTACGGAAGCAGCGCCACGATGCGGCACGGGCCACCGGTGCCGTCGCGGATCTTCATCGGGAGCGCGATCAGCGTCGCGCCGCGCGGGGGCAGGCGCTCGAGGTGTGCGACGTTCTCAAGTCCGAGAATGTTCGCGCCCGCGAGGATGCGATGCGCGCCGAAGGTGGTCGTCGGTCCGTGGTCGAGGCTGGCGGTGTCGATGCCGACGAGCTCGACGCCGCGCTGGACGAAGAGCTCGGCCGCGTCCTCACCGATGCCGGGGAAGTGTAGGTCGTCGGCGACGCCGATTTCCGCGCTGCCGAGGTAGCGCGCGCGATCGGGCCAAAACTTCCCCCAACCGGTATGCACGAGCACCATGTCGCCGATCTCGAGAGCCCCGTGCCGCGCTTCGTAACACTCGACGTCGATCGCCGTCAGGATGTAGTCGCGATCCGCGGTGCACGCGTCGCGCACGTCGATCACGCGCGCCGGCCCGACGAAGCGCTGCACCGGAATCTCGTGCGCGCTCCAGCGTCCCTCGTGGAAGTGAATCGGTGCGTCGAGGTGCGTGCCGCCGTGCTCGGACGCGCGGAAGTCGTTCGACGCGTACCAAAGTCCCTGATCGTTCGCGCCGTGCGACACGGTCGTCAGCTCGAAGCTCTGCGCGGTCGGCCAGTACACCGAGTCGCGGTCGAAGGCGTAGGTCAGGTCGACGAGCTTCGTCTCGTCGAGCGCGGGCGTCGCGCAGGATGCGAGGAGCAGGAGCAAGGGGGCGAGGTTCGGCATGCGCGTACTCTACGAAAGCGGGGCGGAGGCGCGCTCGGCACCTCCGCCCCGATTCGGTTCATCCGAACTCGCGGACTCCTACTCGCCGTCCATCGCCTTGCGGTGATCGCGCGCGACGAGTTGTCCCTCGCTGCTGCGGCAGTAGACGACGCCGTTCACGAGGATCGGCTTCGTCCAGTAGTTGCCCTCCTCGAAGAGCTTCACGCGCGACAGCTCGTTGAACTCCGCCGGGTCGGCCGCGATCACGATCATCTCGCCGGTGCCACCCATGACGAGCACGCGGTCCTTCGTGCCGCTGACAGCGCCGTTCCCGATCCCGCGCTCTTCCCACTGCACCTCGCCCTCGAGGTCGATGCAGCGCAGGACGTTCTGGTGGAAGCCGTACAGGTATTCGCCGACGCGGACGCAACCCGAAAACGAGTTGGCCATGTTGCGGTTCTCCCACACGGGGATCAGCTCGTCGCCGGCGAAGGCGACCAGCGCGCCGCCGCCGCGCGGACCCGACGAGATGAAGAGCGCGTCGTCGATGCGCACCGGGGTCGCCGCGTTGACGCCGCGCCCCTGGCCGCCGAACTCGTAGAAGTAGACCTCGTCACCGGTCTCGCGATCGAGGACCGCCAGGCCGTTGCCGTTGAGCGCGGCGACGAGCGGCTTGCCCTCGAGCTCGAACGCGTTCGCCGTGCCGTAGCCATGCCCGTAGTCCTTCGACGCCCAGTTCGCGTCGCCCGTCTCTTTGTCGAGCGACAGCAACTTGCCGCAGTTCAGAATGAGCTCGCTTTCGAGCACCAGCGGGGAAGCGGAGAAGCCCCACGTCGGGTACTCGAGCTCGTGCAGGTCCTTGAGCTCTTGATGCCACTTGACCTCGCCGGTCTTCGCGTCGAGGCAGTACGCGTTGCCCTCGCGGTTGAGCGTGTAGACAACGTCGCCATCGATCGACGGCGTGTTGACCGTTCCGCCCTTGTGCGCCTGGTTCCAGATCTCGGCCGGGTAGGTGTGGGTCCAGATCTCGTCGCCGGTCATCGCGTCGAAGCACCAGACGATGTCGAGTCCGGCCTCGACGTCGTAGCCCATCGAGTAGGCGTACCCACCCGCGACGACGACGGTCGAGTAGCCGATCCCGAGCTCGGCCTCCCAAAGGTTGTCCCCCTTGCCCTCGGACGCCCACTCCGTTTCGAGCGACACGCCGTTGCGCGCGGGACCGTCCCACTGGGGCCAAGTGAAGCCGTCCTCACCGTCGCCTCCGTAGGCGACGGGAACGGCGGTGAACGAGAGTGCAAGCGCGAGCGATGTTGTGAGTTTGGACATGGATCCGTGGGGGCGTGAGGGTGGACCGGGACTCGACGGGGTCAGACTAGCACGCTGGCATGCGCCGGCGCCGGGCGTTCCACAACCTGAACACCCGCGCGGCTTCGCCCTGCGTCAATCGACGAAGAACGGCGACCCGCGCTCGCGGCGACCGTCATGCGAGGACAGAATGAATCGCGTGAATTCGACCTCGCCCCCCCGAAGCACCCACTTCTACGACCGCACCGCAAAGGAAGCGTTCGAAGCGCGGAACCTCGCGCCCTGGGCGATGAAGAGCGCCGAGTCGCTCGGCCGGCACCATCCCGAGGAAGAGGACGACCTGCGCACGGCGTGGGAGCGCGACCGCGATCGCATCGTCCATTCGCTCGCCTTCCGCCGGCTCATGTACAAGACGCAGGTCTTCGTGAACTGGGAGGGCGACCACTATCGGACGCGGCTGTCGCACTCGTTGGAAGTGGCCCAGGTGGCGCGCAGCGTGGGCAGCGCGCTCTTCCTCAACGAGCCTTTGTGCGAGGGCATCGCGCTCGCGCACGACATCGGGCATCCGCCGTTCGGGCATCGCGGCGAGGTGGCGCTCGATCACTTGATGGCCGAGCACGGCGGCTTTCGTCACAACAATCAGGTGCTGCGCGTCGTCGACCTGCTCGAGCGGCGCAGCCCCGACTACCCGGGCTTGAACCTGACGCGCGAGCTGCGCGAGTCGCTGCTCAAGCACGAGACCGATGCCGAGTGGCCGACCGAGTTCCGCCCGCGCCCGCACCGTCCGTGCCTCGAAGCGCAGGTCGTCGACCTGGCCGACTCGACCGCGTACCACGTGCACGACATCGAGGATGGCCTGCGCTCGGAGATCTTCAGCGAGAAGGAGCTCGACGCGATCGCGATCTGGCAGGGCGCGAAGGAGGCGGTCGAGCTGCGCCATCCGGGCTTTCTCTCGCGCTCGACCGACGTCGTCCTGCGCGTGAAGCGCGTGTGCAACGAGCTGATCAAGATCCTGATCAACGACCTGATCCACGCCTCGCACTCCGCGCTCGAGGCCGAGCACCCCGCCTCCCCCGCCGACGTCAAGGCGAAGAAAAAGACGCTGATCGAGCACAGCCCGCCGATCGCCAAGGAGGTCGCCGAGCTGAACAGCTTCCTCTACGACCACTTCTACCGCCGCCCGCGCCTCGACGAACTGACCGAACACGCCGCCGAAGTCCTGCGCGAACTCTTCGAGGCCTACCGCCAGAAGCCCGAAGAACTCGGCCCGTGGTTCCGGGACTGGCGCCGCGAAGTCGGCGACGAACGCGCGGCCTGCGACTACATCGCCGGCATGACGGACCGCTTCGCGGAGGACGAGTACGAGCGATTGACGGGCAAGAAGACGCTCTTCGCGAACCTGCGGCGGTGAGCTGAGGAGAGAGCCGGAGTCGCGGCTCACGACGGCGGACACGTCGCGTAGCATGGGTTCGACCGACAATGCGTCGACCTCGACCCAACCGACTCCATGAAACGCGCGCTCGCGACCGCACTGGCACTCGCGTTCCTCACGTGGGGTGCGCTCGCTTGGATCGAACGGCGCCCCGCTAGCGATTTCGGCGCGCCGAGCGCAAGGGTTTCGAACGTCGAGGCCGACGATGCGCGAGCGAGCGACGACGAAGTTCGAGGCGCGAGCGGAAACGCGCCCGTGATCGCCACCCGAATCGCTCCCCCTGCAGACGCACCGCAGCTCACGACAGCCTCCGTTCTCGAAGGACGCTGCGTCGACGAGAGCGGCAATGCGCTTGCTGGAGTCCGGATAGGGCTGATTCCAGCATGGCGAGGCTGGGCGCGCGCGGTGGTTCGCGAGGCTTCGAGCGACGCTTCGGGTCAGTTCACGTTCACGAACCTCGAGCGGTTCCAAGAGTACTTCCTGTGCGCCGTCTCGCCGGGACGACCGTGTGAAGGCACCAGCGCGACGCCGGGCGACGAGCCGGTTCTCGTGATCGCCGAAGGCCACACGATTGAAGGGACCGTCCTCGACGAACGCACCGGGGGTCGGCTCGCTGGCGCGAGCGTGTTCGGATCCGGCGCGAGGCTTCCGATGTCACCGGACCTGCGTGCGTGGGCCCTCGGCCTGCGTTCTCCGGCGTCCACCTCAACCGGTGCGGACGGCGGATTTCGGCTCACCGGGCTCGACGGCGGAACACAGACGCTGACGGTCGACGCTGAGGGGTACGTGCTCACCGGGTTCCGGCGGAAGATCATCGCGGAGAAGGAACGCTTCGACCTGCGCGTGCCGCGCGGATCGGTGACGACGTTCCAAGTCGTCGATTGGGAGTCGGGAGCGCCCATCCCAGGCGCCGAAGTCGCGCGTCGCTTGTCGTTGGACCCCGACACGCTGCGAGTTGCGGACCCGAGCGGAACGTTCGATTGGACGACGCGCTCGGACGGAAAGGCATCGGGTTGGTTCGCCGTGCGAGCTCCGGGCTACTGCGAAACGGAGTTCGCTCCCGAGCACGCGCTCCGTGCGTCGGCCGATCGTCGCATCGCGTTGGTACGCGGGGCCATTCTCAACGGGACCGTCACAGACCCGAGTGGTTCCCCCGTCGCCGGTGCGGTCCTCTCGCTTCGCGGAGGATGCCCCGCGGGTCCGATCCCCGGAGCGCCACCGGGACAACGTAGCGCCCCGCCGAGGTCGAGAACGACCACGTCCGACGAAACGGGAACCTTCGTCTTCGACGGGCTGCCTGCGTGCGACGCCCCCTACACATTGATCGCAGCGGCGGGCGACGATCGAACCGAGGCTCCGATCCCGATTCACGCGACGCAGGCGGGAGAGACGATCGTCCAGGATCTGCGGCTCGCGGAAGGCGCAACGATCGAAGGCCGGGTGACGCTCGGCGGTGTACCGATCGCAGCACGGGTGATGCTCGTCGACTCTTCCAACAGGAGGAGGTTCGTGTCGACCGATGAGGGCGGAGTCTATCGCGTGTCCGGACTTGAGCCCGGAGTGTGGCGAGCGTGCGCTGCGAGGAACAACGCCGACCTCGACCTCCGTGCAGCCCGTGCCGCGCCCCCACTGGAGGTAACGATCGACACTCCGCTGCGTCATGACTTCGAACTCGCGCCGGGAGGCGTCACGGTCTTGGCCGGTCGCGTCCTGCGCGAGAATGGGCAGCCGGTCGCCGGCGAGCAGGTACGCGCGATTCCCACGGACGCACGCGGACGCTGCGACTCTCCCGTGACCGACGACCAAGGCAGATTCCGACTCACCGTTCCGGTCACACCGACGTCGCGTTGGAGCCTGCACTGTGGATCCGGCGAGGTGAAGACGAGCAGGTACGGCGTCCGCGCGCCCGACGAAGCGCTCGTGCTCGAGCTACCCAACGTCGGGCGCATCGGCGTGCGCGCGTTCGCGGCCGAGGATGGACTGCCGCTGCCTCGCCCCAGGATCAAGTGGCGAAGTGACCCGTCGAAGAGGTGGTCTCTCCTGCCCGAGATCGCGCTCGCCGAGAGCGACGTGATTTGGTTCGACCTTCCCGTCGGAAGCGTCGACTTGCTCGTCTACCAAGACGACGGCCTACGCATCTCGACTGAGGTCCTCGACGTCGCCGTGCGGTCGGGCGAGCCCACGGCCCTGGATGTCCAGGTCCCGCGCGGCATCGAGTTGACGATCACGTTTCGCGCGGCGGATGGCGTGGTCCGTTTCGCGGCGAGCGGCCTTGCGGGCCTCGTACCCGAGATCCCGGACGCCGATCGGCCGGTTTGCACCTACGTCTCGCCGGGTCGATCGCGCTACTCACCGCTGCGTCCGGGCGTGTACCGCGTGACCGGTCACGACGCCTTCGAGTTCGCGCCCGCGACCTTGACGCTCACGGACGCGCAAGCGCAGTCCTTCGAGATCACTTGGCGCATCGCGGACTCCACGGCGTACGAGAGGTTGCTCGAGAACCTGAGGGACTTCGAGGAGGCGCGCGCCGCGGGACGCATCGGCCCCGGCGACTACTAACGCGGCGCGAGTTCAAACCCACGGTACGTTGCCGGACGCGTATGCTCGTGTACGCCCTCGGAGCCACACTTGACCCCGCCCCATTCGAAGCGCGCAACGCAGGTGGCCGTCGGGCTCGCAGTCGTGCTGTGCGCACTCGCGCTCTGGGCATCGAACCGGGAGCCGACGACGGTCGACCCGAAGGCACACGCACAGCACGCCACCGAACGCGCCGAAGGAGCAACCTCGCTCCCAACTCGCCCGCTACTCCAAGCGACCGCGACCAACTCGTCGACACCGACGCGCGCGCCAGCGGCACGCGAGCGCGAGTCGCCCACCGACGCGGTCGCGGTCCTCGCTGGACGTGTGACGTGGCCTGACGGCGGTCCCGCGATCGGCGTCGCGGTCGAGATCCGCAATAGGGGGAAGGACTCGCCGCCCGTCTCGACTCGAACGACGGACGCCGACGGGCGCTTCCGCGCGGAAGTCCCGGCGGACGACACGGAGCGTTGGTGGGTGACGAGCCGGGCGAACGGCCTCGCTACCACGCTCGTCAACATCCACGCACCGAACGAGTCGCTCGAACTTTCGATCCCCGTGCGCGGCCGCCTGGGCATCGAAGCACATTCGGCGGAGAGCGGCGAACGGCTCCACGTCGTCGGAATCTCGAGGCGTCGGGCGGGTCGCGAACAGTGGTCGAGCACGCGCGTCTCGCACGACGAGTCGGACACCGCATGGTGCGAGCTGACGACCGATGGGGATCCGGTCGACTTGCTCATCGACGTCGAGGACGGCGCGCACGTCCTCGGGCTCTTGCACGACGTCGCCGTCGTCGATGGACACGTGCATACGGTCGCGCTCGAGCGCGGCGTCACCCTGTCCCTCGCGTTCCGCTCGACGAACGGCACCGTTGGCCTTCCGGAAGTCGCACTCGTCCGGATCGCGACGATCGGCGGGCTCGAGAGGCCGACGTACTCGATCGATCACGAGAGCGGAATCGTTCGTTGCGGTCCACTGCTCCCGGGACGCCACGTGCTCCGAACGGGCGACGCGTTCGGCTTCGAACCCGCGACGCTCGACCTCACACGCGCTCCGGATCAGGCGTTCGACGTCACGTGGCGCATCGCCGACGATGACGCCTACGAAGCGCTGCTAGAGCTTGAGGCGGCGCGAGCCGCCGGGGTCGCTTGCACGGACGGCTGAGCGCGCGCCGCGCTCACCTTCCGCGCCAGTTCGGGTTCTCGCGCGGAAGCTGGGCGCCGACGTCTAGTAGCCATGCCGTCAGCTCCGCGTCGAGTCGCTTCGCGAGCTCCGGTTCTTGCGTCGCGAGGTCATGCAACTCGCCCTCGTCCGCCTCGAGGTCGTAGAGCTCCGTCGCGCCGTTCCAGAAGCGGATGAGCTTGTGGCGGCCGTCGCGCACGCTGCTCATCAGCTTGCCGTGCGGGTAGTGGAAGAAGAGCGGGCCGCGGGCGAGGGTTTGTTCGCCGTGCAGCAAGGGAACGATGCTCGCTCCATCGGACCCGGGGTCCGCGGGCGCGCCGGCGAGGTCGAGCACGGTCGAGAAAAGGTCCGTGCTGATGATCGGCTCGTCGACGACGCGCGCGGCGTCCGTGCGTCCCGGCCAGTAGGCGACGAACGGGACGCGCACGCCGCCCTCGTACAGGCTGCCCTTGCCGTCGCGCAGCGGCGCGTTCGACGTGACGGGGTACACGGTCGGCTCGCGGTTGACCTTCACGTTCTTGTTCTCGATCGCGCCGTTGTCGGACGTGAAGAGGATCACGGTCCGATCCGCGACGCCGTTCGTCTCGAGCGCGCCGAGGATCGTCGCGACGCTCTCGTCGACGGCCTGGAGCATCGCCGCGTACTTCGGGTTCTTCTGCCCGGCGGCGAGGTCCATCGTGCGCATGTACTGCTCGACGACCTCCTGCTTCGCGATGTACGGATTGTGGACCGCGAAGTACGACACGAAGAGGAAGAACGGGCCGTCTTTCGAGCGCTCGATGAACGCCGCCGCCTCGCGCGCGACGCGATCGGTCAGGTACTCGCCCTGCTCGCCGTCCTCGAGGCTCGACAACCCGTACGGCGGGAAGTAACTCGCCGGTCCGGCCTCGATTCCGCCGCCGACGAACTCGTCGAAGCCGTAGCGGTCCGCGGAATACGGCGCGTGGCCTAGGTGCCACTTGCCGATCATCCCGGTGCGATAGCCGGCCCGCTGCAGGCGCGTGCCGAGCGTCTCGGCATCGAGCGGAATGAACGCAGCGCTGTCCGCCGAGAGGAACTCCTGACCGCGGCGCGGCTTCTCGTCCTCGGCTTGAGCGCCGTCGGGCGCGAAGTCCGCGAACATCAGCGGCTTCGTGATGCCGCGCGCGGGCGCGCGGCCGGTGAGAATGCTGAAGCGTGTCGGCGAGCAGACCGGCGCGGCCGAGTACGCGTGACGAAACACGACGCCGCGCGCCGCGAGGTCGTCGATCGCCGGCGTACGATGGAACGTCGAGCCGTTGTAGCCCACGTCCTTCCAACCCAGGTCGTCGACGAGCAGGAGAACGATATTCGGGCGCTCTATCTCGGTCGCACGCTCTCCCCCACAACCGACGACAGCGGCGAAGCTGACGAGCACCGCGGCAAGGCGCGGAATCCGGGGCGGGCGGTCAGCGGGCATCCGCGCAACCTACCACGATCAACCCGAGCGCCGGCCGAAGAGAACGCGCACGAGTCGCGCGAAGAAGCCGGGCGGATCCGGCTCGGTCGCGTCGTCGTCGCCGACTCCGAGCCCCGCGAACATCGGCTCGACCAAATGGTCGTTGTCGCGCGCGCGGTAGTCCGACGGCTGCTCGCCGTCGGGGTCGCGGTTCGTTCGGTCGGATTCCGTCATGCGATGCGGAAGCGGCGCTTCCATTGGAACAAAGCGGCGCTCGCGAGCACGGCCGCGATGCCGAGCAGGACGCCGATCTCAGGCAGGATGCCGACGAGGTCCTTGCCGTACCAGAAGAGGCCCTGGTAGCCGTCCATCGCCCATGCGTTCAGCGTGAAGTGGCCGAGCGCCTGGTACCAATCCGGCGTGATCTCGAGCGGCCACCAGCTGCCACCGAACGCGCTCATCGTCAGAACGACGATCGTCGACAGACCCTCGAGCTGCTTGCGCGTACGGCATGACACGGCGAAGAAGATGCCGAAGCACGTGGCAGCCGCTGCGACCGCGGCGCAGAGAACGAAGAGCGCGACCGGTGAGCGGAAGATCGGAACTGTGAACAACATGCTCGTCACGAGAAAGAGCAGGACGAGCTGCACGATGCCGACGATCCACGTGAACAGGAACTTGCCGACCAGGATGTCGCTCGCGCGCCCGGGCGCGAGGCGTAGGCGGTCGAGCGTTCCCTCCGCCTCTTCTTCGAGCAGCGTTCCACCGCAGGCGATCAGGCCGAAGAGCAGCATCATCACGGCGATGCCGGACACGGCGTGCGACTGGCTCGCGCTCTTCTGGTCCTCGGCGGCGTTACCTCCGCCGACGACGTCTTCGACCTCGAGCCCGAGCACGTCGGTGATCGCCGAGGCGAAGTCGAAGCCGCCGCCATCGTCATCGGTGGCTTCATCCGCTTCATCCCCCGCGTCGTCCGCACTGTCGCCCGAGGTCCGGTCGTCGTCCGCGTCGAACGATCCGTCCGCCTCGAGCTCGCCCACCAACTCGTCCATCCGATCCCACGAAGTACCGAGGATCGCCTCCGCGCGCTCGCGCCCCACGCCGGGAAAGTCGATCAGGTCGAGCGTGCGTGTCATCGCGCTGCGGCCGATGTCGGACTTCGTCGACTGGAAGAGCGCGGGCAAGAGGTTGCCCGCGATGACCTGCTGTTCGATCGTCTTGCCGGGGTCGCGCACGAGTCGCAGCTTCGACTCCCCGCCGAAGCCGGGCGCCTCGCCGTACCCCGGCTCGATGACGAGTCCGGCGGGTCCGCTGCCGTCCGCGACTCGCACCTGCGCCGTGTCGAGGTCATCGAGCGGGATCATCACGATGCGCAGACCGTCCTGCGCCTGCAGCGCTTCGACCAGCTCGCGCGACGCGTCGGATTGGTCGCGATCTTCGACGTACAACTTGGCGCGGATCATCCCGTCGCCGCCGCCGCCCATCGCGCCCATCGCGCCGCCGAACACGAACGCGAGCACGAGCGGCAACCCAAGGCCGAGCAACAGACCGACACGATCGCGTGAGTAGATGCGCAGGTCCTTCTTGCACAGCGTCCAAGCCCTCATGACTGCCCCCCGTCGCGCAGCGCGTGTCCGGTGAGATCGAGGAACACCTCCTCGAGATCGGGGCGCTCTTCGTCGAGCGTGCACTGAATCCCGTTCGAGGCGAGCAGCTCGACAGCGCGCTGCGCGTCGCCGAGCTCGCCGAAGTGCACGTTGGCCGAGCCGGTGCGCTTGACGTCGGGATGACTCTGGAGCTCGGCGAGCGTGCCCTTCGCCACAAGACGCCCGCGATCGAGGATCGCGATGCGGTCGCACAGGCGCTCGACCTCGCCGAGCTGGTGGCTCGTGTAAACCAGCGTCGTTCCGCGCGCGCGCAGCACCTCGACCATCTCGAAGATGCGGTTGCGCGACTGCGGGTCGATGCCGACGGTCGGCTCGTCGAGGAAGACGAGCTCGGGATCGTGCAGCAGCGCGACGGCGACGTTGAGGCGCCGCTTCATGCCACCGGAGAACGTTCGCACCGGATCGCCGGCGCGCTCGTCGAGGCCCGCGACCTCGAGACCGCGCTCGACCGCTGGCGCGAGCTTCGCGCGCTCCAGTCGGTACAGGTCGCCGAAGAACTCCAGGTTCTCGCGCGCGGTCAGGTGCTCGTACACCGCCAGCTCCTGGGGCACGACGCCGATGCGCTCGCGCACGCGCGCTCCCTGCGTCGCGACGTCGAGTCCGAGCACCTGCGCCTCGCCGGCGGTCGGCGCGAGCAGCGTCGAGAGGATGCGCACGGTCGTGCTCTTGCCGGCGCCGTTGGGGCCTAGCAGCCCGAGACATTCGCCGCGATGCACTTCGAGGTCGAGGTCATCGACGGCGAGTTGGTCGTCGAAACGGCGCACGAGGCCGCGCGTCCGGAGGACGACCTCGTCGCGGGCGGAGGGAGCGTTCATGGGGAGATTGGGGTTCGGGGTGCGGGCCGGCGTGCGCCAGCCTTGCCTTGGTCCCCCCTACAGGCGAATTCCCTCGCGGAATTCGCCGCAAACAACCCATGAACGACTCCGGAGATCGCGTTGGAGCGCTTCGTTTCGCCTCGCCCTCCTATTAAGTTGCCGCCGATGGCCGCACTCTCCCGCCAAGTCGACCCGACGCGTCGCCCGCCCGCCGCGCTCCGCCGCCTCGCCCAGGGGCTCGGCGCGGTCAGCGTCGCAACCGTTCTCGGCTGCGCCTGGGTCGAGTCCCGCGTGGGCGCCCCGGTCGATCTGGTCGCGAGCGATACGGCCGCGTCGGACGACCTGCATCGCGCCGCGCTCACCGACGAGCTCTTCCCGACGGCCACGGAGTGCCGCACGTGCCACCCGGACCACTACCGCGAGTGGTCCGCGTCACCCCACGCCTATGCCCAGCTCAGCCCCGTGTTCAACTCGATGCAGGCGACGCTGCTGCAGAGGACGAATGGGACGATCGGCGACTTCTGCATCCGCTGTCACACGCCGATCGGAATGACGATCGGCGAGCCGCTCTTCGGTCCGAACGCGGACCGAGCACCCGTTTCGCAGGAGGGCATCACATGTGTCGTGTGCCACCGGACGTCCCGCGACCTCGGCAAGGCGAACGGGCGTCGTCCACTCGAGACGGGCGACCTGTTCGCTCCGGTGTACGGACCGCGTGACGGCAGCGAGCTCGAGCGCGTGAAGGCCAACCCGGACGAGTTCGGTCGCGTGGTCGACGCGCCGGGCGAGGTCGGCCGACGCATCCACGCCGAGGCACACCTCTTCGAACCGATCACCTCGTCCGGATTCTGTGGCGTGTGCCACGACGTCACGCTGCCGGGCGGCTTCCGGCTCGAGGAGGCGTTCAGCGAGTACAAGCGCTCGCCCGCCGCTGCGCGCCGCGAGTCGTGCCAGGACTGCCACATGGGCATCGAACCCGGTATCGCGTCCGGCTACCACACGGCACCGGCAGCCGTCGTCGGCGGCGTACCGACCGCGCCGCGCAAGCGTACGAACCACTCGTTCGTCGGACCGGACTACCCGGTCGTCCATCCGGGGCTCTACCCGCACAACCCGGATGCGAAGGAACTCGCGACGTTCGACGAGTGGGCCGCGTTCGACTGGCGCGCCGGTTGGGGTACGGACGAGTTCGAGGACACGGTCGAGGACGACGGTGCGTTCCCCGAGCGCTGGGCGTCGATCGACGATCGCTACGACGCGCGCGAGGTCATCGATCGCCAGCTCGAGCTGCTCGCGGAGGTACGTGAGCAAGGCACGGCGCTGTTGCGCCGCGGCTATGTGCTCGGCGACGTACGTGTGCAACGCGCGAACGAGCGCGGCCTGGCGTTCGACGTCGACGTCGAGAATGGGACGGACGGCCACAACGTACCAACGGGCTTCAGCGCCGAGCGACTCGTCTTTCTCCAGGTCACGGTGACGGATGCGGACGGCGAGGTCGTGTTTCGGTCGGGCGATCTCGATCCGAACGGCGACGTGCGCGACCTGCACTCGCGCTACGTACACGACGGCAAACTCCCGCTCGACGCGCAGCTCTTTTCGCTGCAGTCGCGCTTCCTGACGCAGATGGTCCGCGGCGGCGAGCGCGAGCAGATCCTCGCCGTGAACCACTCGCTCGACGCGCTGCCCTACGTCCGACCCGGCGTGCTGCCGACGATCCTCTTCGGACGGCCCCTCGCGGCGCGCATCCACAAGCAAGGCATCGAGCCTGGCGGCAAGCGCGTCGCCAGCTATCGGGTCGACGCCGACGCGCTGACGCGCCGCCCGCCGTACTCCGCGAACATCAAGCTGATCGCCGGGATGGTGCCGGTCAATCTTGTCGGCGCGATCGCGGGAGTCGGGTTCGACTACGGCATGAGCGCGCGTGACGTCGCCGACGCCGTCGTCGCGGGACATCGCACGCTCTGGGAACGCGACGTCCCGTTGGAGGTCCGGTGAGGTTCAGGACCGCGCTGCTCCCGCTCGCCGCGCTCCTGCCCGCGTGCGTCCTGCCGTCGAAGCACGGCGACGACGAGGCGGGCGCGCATTCCACGCGGCTCTCCGACGAGCCGCTTCCGCTACAGGTCGATGACATCCCCGAACGACCACGGCCGTTGCTCGAGTTCGGCGATCCGTTCCTCGGCCGGGGCCCGATCGGTGACGGCCTCACGCTGCCAACCGGCGCGGTGATCCAGCCTTCGTTGCTCGTGTTCGGCAACCTGCGCTCGGCGCTGCAGACGTTTGACGACGGCAAAGAAGTCACGAGCGAGTGGGCGTCGCGGCTCGACCTGTACGGGAACCTGCAGCTGTCCGGCACCGAGCGTCTGCTCGTAGGCGTGCGGCCGCTCGACGAGGACGGGCGCTTCACGCGCTACACCTTCGAGCCGTCCGACGCTCCCGGCGGCGACGGGTTCGAGAGCGAGGTCAACGCCGACATCACGACGCTGTTTCTCGAGGGAGACTTTGGCGAGGTTTTTCCGGGGATCGACGCGCACGACTCGAAGGGGCTCGACTGGGGTTTTTCGATCGGACGCCAGCCGCTCGTCTTCCAGGACGGCCTCCTGATCAACGATCGCATCGACGCGCTCGGCATCACGCGCAACACCTTGCTCCCGAGCGGCGCATCGAACCTGCGCACGACGGCGCTGATCGGTTGGAGCGAGGTCCATCGCGACGACAACATCGAGGATGACGACGCGCTCCTCATTGGCCTGTTCAACGAGGTCGACCTGCCGCGTTCGACGGTCTCGATCGATGCCGTTTGGGTGCAAGACGACGACTCCGAATCGGACGCGCTCTACGCCGGCGTCGGCGCGGTGCAGCGCATCGGGCACACGAACACCGCGTTCCGCGCGGTCGCCTCGAAGCCGATCCACGACGACACGCCGGAGGCCGGCGAGGGCGTACTGCTCTTCGCGGAGGTGTCGCGCAATCCGGTCGCGTCGGACGACCTTGTGTACGCGACGCTGTTCGTCGGGCTGGACCACTACTCGTCGGCGGCGCGAGGTCCTCTCGTCGGCGGACCGCTCGGGCGTGCCGGCATCCTGTTCGAGGCGATCGGGGTCGGCAGCTACGGGGCTGCGCTGGGGAACCGCGCGGACGAAGCCTTCGGCGGAGCGATAGGTTGGCAGAGTTTTCTCGGTGACGACCGGCATCGTCGGCAGCTAGTGGTCGAGGTCGGCGGCCGCGCCGATACATCCTCGGAATCCGGCGTCGCGCTCGAGCGCGCCGACGCGATCGCCGCGGGCATC
>JAVJHY010971606.1:1117-15923 GCA_035593235.1 Phascolosoma agassizii | reverse complement strand
CCCTCGAGGAACCGTTCAAATGTACGAAGCGCTTGCATATATCGAACCTCGCCTCGGTTGCTACTGCGAGATCCGAGGGCAGGCTGCGGGTGACGTCTCAAATAATCGCACGCCTACCCTCGCTATGACCCGCAGTGACGACGAATATTCTGCCACCTTCTAGAATCCCGGGCGTTTCGAGAAATTAACCGTTAGATTCTTAGGGACCATCGCAAACGTAAGCCGCTCTTCCACCGCCCGCGACGGATCGCTAAGTTTAAGATCGAAGTTCCGGCATAGCATTGCGAGCGCCATTTTGATTTCGGCAAGCGCGAGATTTCTCCCCGGACAAAAACGTGGTCCGGTGCCGAAGGGGATCGAGGCTTGAGCATTATGGGGGCAACTGCCGTCCTCTTGGTGGGTAAGCCACCGCTCAGGATTGAATTGCTCGGGCGTGGAGAAATTACACGCATCGACGGCCGCGTAGCGGGTTAGTGCGACTACGGGGGTACGCGGCGGCAATTCGTACCCTAGTAGCTCGACAGTCTTGAGGGTTTCGAGTGGGAACAACGGACCCACTGGTTTCAGACGCATGGTCTCATTCGCGACGGCGTCGAGAAACGGCAGTTGGGATAATTGCTCTTGATTGGTTAACGTGACCGAGTCTCCGGCGACTGCATCTATTTCCGCGCGCGCCATTGCAAAATACTCCGGATGCTCGATAAAGAAATTACCCGCCCAAGCGATTGTATTTGCCGTCGTGTCTTCGCCTGCTAGTAACAACGTCAATACATTTGCGTAGATATCGTTATCGGTAAATTTCGCGTCGGTCTCTACACGCTGCGCGGCAATAATCGCCTCTAGGAAATTTGTCGGTTGTTCATAGAGCGACGGATCCGCTGCCATGCGTTCACGACAAGCCGCGATAAATCCGTTGACGGTTTCCCTGATCGAACTCATCGCCCGATCCAGTTCGCGGTCTTTTGGCAGGCGAAAATAACGCCAATAAGGAAACGGCGCGTTGATCCGCCGACCCAGCATAGGAAACACCTTATCGAGCTGTTGCTGTATTACCGGCCCGTCGGTCTCTAGGGTATTCACATTTACCCCGAATGCGAGCTGGGTTGTAATGTCGACCGTATAACGCATCACCTCACGGGAAAGATCTACAGCCGTGCCATGTTCCGCAGCGGTATCCCAGCGCCTTTTTAATCGCGCAGTCGTTGCCTGCATCTGCGGGAAAAACCGGTGTAGATGTGCGCTGTTTAGCGCAAGCGAGACAACTTTCCGCTGGCGTTTCCAGTGCGCTCCTTCCGAGGAAAAAACACCGTTAAAACCAAGCTCAGAAATGACGTTCTCAATTGTACGGCGCCTTCGAAACCCGTCCGGACGGTCCCGCAGGAGTGTATTTATCGCGTCCGTATCGGCGACGGCGACGATCTCAACCGGCCCCATACGAAATTTGAATATTGGGCCCAGTTCGTCGCACCATTGCTCAAGGTGGCGGTGAAATTTCCCAATATCAATTTGGTGAAAATTGCCGAGCACAGGCAGGCCGTTAGGGCTTCCTAGATCCGCGATGGTTTTTTTTGTTGTAACGGCGATCGACACAAGCGTCTTACTCTAATATGTTCATACCCGCTGAGAATAACCCAGACGGCACCCGATCATTCGGAGGCCGGTGGTTATGAAAACGGAATTTGTGATCTACATCAAACGATGACGTGCTCCTCGGTTAGGAGAATGTGTAATGTCGCGGAACCGGCGGTCGCGCTTTTGCGCGCCGTTTGCCCCTCTGTGCGGTCGAAGGCCGCATCCATGGCCTCTTTACTGTCAAACCAAACCTCAGCCATGCCGTCGAAATCTTGATCTGGCGTGGTGCAGAGGTTAATCCTGTACTCCTTGAGTCCTGGCCATTGGCGCACCTTAGGCGCATGCTCACTAAGCCACCAGTCTTTAAACGCCTCGAATTCCATACCTTTCGGGCGTTTCAAAATACCTACCACTTTATACATAACTGCCTCCAGCTTGGACGGTGAGATGCAACGTTCTACCCTCGGGGCGCGTTTGACTATGCCCGTCAGCCAAGGCCCAGTATACGCGGGCGGTCTAGATGTAAGCGACCGTTAGCAAATTGAGAGACGTTCCAATCTCGATCGGGCGCACGAGTCGGCTTAGCCGCGCAGCCGCATCGGCAGTTTCGTATACCCCATTACATGCGTTTGCGCGATACGCGTCGGCACGCCACACAATTCTAAACGCGGCAGATACGGTAGCAATGATTTGACGCTTGCCGCAATTTCGGCGCGCGCCAAATTTGTACCGAGACAAAAGTGCGCACCGAAACCAAACGTTAAATGCGGATTCGGATTCCTTGTAATATCGAATTCGTAGGGATGCGGAAACACCCGCTCATCGCGATTCGCCGACGGATAAAACAAACCAACGGTATCTCCCGGTGAGATCTTCGTCCCAGACAATTCAAATTCCTCAGTCGCGGTGCGTAGAAAATTCACCACGGGCGAAGTCCAGCGTAATATCTCCTCGACCGCCCGCGGTAGTAGCTCGGGGTTCTTGCACAATAGATCGCGTTGTTGCGGGTGTTCAATTAGCGCCGCAACGCCGCCTGCTGTTGCATTTCGGGTTGTGTCATTGCCTGCCGCGATTAATAAAAACAGGTACCCGATAAGCTGTTGATCATTCAACAACTTACCCTGAACTTTTGTGTGAACCATTTTGTCAATAAAACCGCCGCGCTCCGCGCCAACGGCACGGCTTTCAGCTAGCAAGTGCTCGATATACGTCCGTAACTCATACATGCATCGGTAACCGGCTGCACCGTTACTTTCGTTAGGTAACCGATCTTCGTCCTCGATTTCACCGACTAACGCGTTCGACCAAATTAATATTTGCTTCCAATCATCTCTCGCAAGACCCAGAATTTCTGCGATTGCCGCAAGGGGCAACTTACAGGCTAAACCGCCAACAAAATCACAGCCCGCATGCGGATCAGACACGGTTTCAAGCGCATCAATGAACGACACGGCAAAGCCCTCGGCAAGGCATTCAAAGTGCTTTTCCATACGCCGCATCCCACCTTGAGTAAACGCCCAACTCGAAAGTTTGCGCATGTGTCGGTGACGTGGGTTGTCCATAAAAACCATGTCTGGCGGTTCATCCGGATCCCATCCTCGTTCCTCACCAAAACTATCGACCCCAGCACGTAATAACTCCGGTCGCCCTTTCAAAGTAAGCCGTAACCGTGGTCCGCCGTTAATAAACACCTTTGGGTTGTCGGAAACCGTCATGATATCCGCGTAGCGGGTGAGCGCCCAAAATGGCTCAACATCGTCGCGCTCATACCAATAAATCGGCGCCTCCGCGCGCAGTAGATCCCATTCGTCCCACGGCGCGACCAGCTCGGCGTACCGATCGGGATGGTGAATGTTGATTGCGTCTAATCTCGGGCTCAAGCGAAAAACCTTAACTATCGAATTTGCGAAGCGACTCATTCTCCCAAATCACGGTGCTGGCGACTACCGGGGTGTACAATGGTTTCTCGTAAATCTTATTGTCATCCAGACATTGGGTTACTAAATGTCCGAACTCAATCTCGAGTGCCTGCATAAAGAGTTTGGTGCAAGTGTTAATGACCTTGACCTTTGCGCAAACCTAGACGATGCCACGGTCGCCGCAATCGAAAACGCGCTAGACGAATATTCGTTGTTATGTTTTCCCAAGCAGACAATGAGCGACGCAATCCAGCTCGCGTTTACCAAACGCCTCGGTTCGCCGGAGCCGAATCACGTAACGTTTGGCGCGACCGGAAAAATCGAGTACTTCGCCACTATCGGCAATGTCGTCGATGCGGATACGAAGAAAGGCAGTAGTGATCCCCACACACGCTATCAATCTGGTAACAATTTGTGGCACTCAGATTCATCATTTCGCCTAACGCCAACTAAATTTTCGATCAATCACGCCTATGAAGTTCCTGACGAGGGCGGCGCTACTCAGTTCGCGAGCCAACGGGTAGGCTATTCAAAGCTACCGTTCGATCGGGTGCAGGCAATCGATTCTTTAATCGTTTTGCATGATTACGTGTTCTCGCGTAGCCAAGTCGCACCAGTCGACCCAAACCACGCAGCATCGTTGCCGCCAGTGGAGCACCGGTTAGTGCGCGAAAACCCGCGTACTCGTGAGAAAAACTATTATGTTGGCGCGCACGCACGCTCAATAGTTGGCTGGACGGGTATTGACGCTCGCCAACTTATCGATCAGCTTAACGATCACACGACACCCACCGAAGCGATATATACCCACCAATGGCAAGTTGGCGATACCGTCATTTGGGACAACCGATGCATGCTGCATCGCGGCACTGGCTACGACGCGGACCGTTGGCGTCGTCTGATGCGACAGACGCGCGTAAGTGGCGACGGCCCGTCGTTAACCGAATAGGCGTTCAAGCTTTGAATTCAAACCTAGGAGAATGAGTATGGCGAACTCAATAGTACAAATCGGCCGCACGCGAGTTACTCGATTTACGCGATCGCTAGCAATCCTAATTGCGGCGCTTTTGATGACTGGTTGCGAACCCAGCGATCGCACCCCGGGCCTGTGGTTAGGTGGCGAACACGTGAATCAATTTCCGAGCGACTGGTCGTTTACTGACAACCATAAAGAGATTTTTCTGGAGGTTGCGACGCCTTACTTAATTCCACACTCCGTCACTATCTGGTGTGCGCAGCTCGACGGTGATTTGTATATCGGTGCTCGCGAACCGGATACAAAGAAATGGCCCGGATGGGTAGCGGACAATCCCCATGTTCGATTGAAAATTGGTGAGCAACGTTATGATGCGAACCTTGCAGACCTCGACGATGAGGCGCTACTCAACGAGATACGCGACGCTTATTCAAAAAAATATCGGCTACCGAAAGCAACCAAAAAGGCGACGCCAACGGTCAAGTACTGGGCGGTAGTCCCACGGGCGTAACTAATGAGTTTTGTACGCAATCGACATGCTGATATTCGATAGACACGGCGACTTTATTTACGCTATCTAACTGACGTCACCCGCTTGGGTTACTGCGTCTCTGAATCGATTGATTGCGGTGACGCCGTCGAACGAAGGTGGGAATACCAGCGGGAGTTTCTCAGCAAGCACTTTTACCGTCGCAAAGTGAAGGTGGTCGCACTGCTGCACGGTCGATTTCAATTCGGCGAGCGAAGTCCCATCCACGACCGTACTGGTACTTGAAAAACCGGCGCCGCGGGCGACGACGCTTAAGTCCGTCACACCCGCCGTGGCCGTTGGTTGTCCGCCCGTCTCAAAATACGCCTGGTTATCAAGGACCACGATACATAAATTTCTCGGTGCTTGATTTGCTATCGTCGCAAGACAACCGAGCGACATTAATATGTCACCATCGCCGCTAAACAGCACCACTCGCTGACGTGGCCGGGCGAGCGCGAGTCCAAGCGCAAACGGTGCAGCTTGGCCCATAGCGCCGATGAAATGGAAATTTTTGGGACTATCGCCGGCTGCAGCTACATCCCACGCACTCGAGCCCAGCCCGGCGACCGCAAGTAAGTGAGCCGGTCGAGAATCGAGTAAACGCTGAACAACCTGTCTACGGTGCAACATAAGATCATGCCCCCTGGCTAAATTGTTTTGCACCGATGAGACGTTGTGCGAGCAAAACGGCCGACGGGTTTCTTGTATTGTATGCTTGGCAAAGCGCAGCATTTACCGTGGCGCCGACGTCATGCGGGTTCTCGGCACGATATACCCCGACACCCATCGCCTCGAGCACTTGTAGTGTCGCACGACCCATTGGGACCTGCCACGGTATGAACTCGCCCCACTCGCCCCGCATTGAAATAATCATCAGCAAGGGAATCCGGCAGACATTAGACAACGCGAGCGCGTTGACGATGTTTCCAACGCCACTGGACTGCATTAGCAAGACACCCTTGATCCCGCCAGCCCATGCGCCGGTGAGCAAACCGATTCCGTCTTGTTCAGTTGTTAAAGTAACAACGTGGCATTCGTTATGCTGCTCACAGCGGGTGATGAGATCGCCGTGACCAGCGTCCGGCACATGTGCTACTAGCCGCAGCTGGTGTGCCACCAGCGCCTCGAAGATATCGCTCCGCCAGTTTGTTTCGCCAAGCTTACTCATAGTGGGTAATTTATGCGGAAGAACGGCCGCGACATCGATGGGCGGCCCCGTCTACGATTCGCCTAACTTGGCAACCGCAACACGCCTTTAGAGAGGATATTCCGCTGGATCTCGTTCGATCCGCCGTATATCGTCGCCGGCCGGGAGTTGTAAAACTGGCTGAGCACATCGATTTCTGCATCGCCAAAGGTAATCTTACCGGTCGTTCCGCCATCCGCGCCCGCCGCTTCCACCATTAGTTCGGTAAGACGCGCGTACGTTTCCGTTGCCCATATTTTTAGTAACGAGACATCCGGTCCCAGCGCCTCACCACGCCGTACGATGTCGGCGAAACGTTGGTAGGTGGATTCTAAATCGAGCACATCGAGTTTGAGGCGCATACAGCGATCATAAAAAGCGACGTCAGCGAATAAATTCGCACCGCGTGCCATATCCTCAAGCCTCATCAAAGCGTATTGTGATTGTTTCGGCGAGCCGAGAAAAATTCGCTCAAAACCAAGCAGCGCTTTGGCGATCGTCCAACCTTGGTTGATCTCACCGACAAGGCAGTCCGCCGCAACGCGCACATCGTCTAAGAAGACTTCACAGAACTCTTCGTGGCCGGCGATATTTTTTATCGGACGAATAGTGACGCCGGGCTGATCAAAATCGATTAAAAAGAAACTAATACCCTCTTGTTGTTTGCCAAGCTTCGAGGTGCGCGCCAAGCAGAACATATGCGTTGCGTCCTGCGCTAAGGTGGTCCAAGTTTTTTGCCCGTTGATCACGAACTCGTCACCATCCGGCAGCGCCTCCGTTTTCAAGCTCGCCAAATCGGAGCCCGCGTTCGGCTCGGAGTAACCTTGGCACCAAATCGCCTCGCCGGCGAGAATTTTGGGTAAATATTGAGCCCGCTGTTCAGGCGTTCCGTGCTGAATGAGCAACGGGCCGACCATTTGGATACCCATGTCCGGCGCACGCGCGACGCCCCAACGTTCTTGCTCTTCAATAAATACCAGCATTTTTGACGGCGACAATCCCATCCCACCGTGCTCAACCGGCCACGCCGGTGCGACCCAGCCCTTGTTCGATAAACACATATACCAGTCTTTAATCTCCGCCCAGCGAGGTCGACGCGACGGGTAGCGCAAATGACTAGGATACTCGTGTTCGAAAAATTCCCGGACGATATGACGAAAATTCTCTTCGCTGATCGAGTCCCACTCGCCATTTCTCGGTTCCTCTACGTTTGCGACGCGCACCGCGGAACTGTCACTAACAGCGTTTCGTTCGTCATCTTCGAGTAACTGCGCCACACGCGAGAGATTGAAGCTCGAATTACCACCGCGTGCTGCAAGGACTAACGCACGATTTAGATATAAGCCTACATCGCATTCTTCCGTGTAGCCGATGCCGCCATGAAGTTGCACGGCTTGGCGACAAATTTGTAACGCTGCTTCGTTAGCCCGATATTTTGCGCGACCTGCGCAGAGCGCCTGTTGCTGCATGTCGTTGCTGGCATCAAACAGGGCGAGCGCTTCATCGAGCACCGCGCCCGCCAAGGTTTTTTGAATAAACAAATCGACCGCGCGGTGCTGCAGGGCTTGAAAGCTCCCGATGGCGCGTCCGAATTGTTCACGTGTTTTCAAATACTCGAGGGTGATGTCAAAGATTCTTTCGGAAAGGCCCACGAGGTACGCACTTGTCGCAAGCCTTGACATCGACCGTGCGTATTCCAAGGCGTCGGCGGCCACACGGCCCTCAGCGACCAAATTACTTTGTGCAACCTCGAAATCATCAAAAGCTAAATCACACGTGCTCGTGCCATCGGCCAAGGTTCGCGAGTCACGGCGGCAATCGTTATTCGAGTCGATCCAAAACAACGCCGTAGAATCGCCTGAGTTGGCCGGAACGACATAACCGTCAAGTGAATCCGCGGCCGTAATTCCGCGTAACTGGCCGCTTAATTCCCAGCCGTCGCTTGTTTCGCGGGCAACTACGCCGCTCGAGTTTGTATACTCCGCCGATTCCGCGAGCGCCGCGCCGACCAGGGTTTCGCCCGCCACGACACGCTTGAGTAAGGCGTCAGTTCCCGCCAAATGACTCAATAGCGCGCTGGTCGCCACACCGCATTCGAGCATTGGTTCAGGCGCGACGACACGTCCCAGTTCCCGGCAAACGGTGCCCACCGCAGTTGCACCGAGCGCGAGCCCGCCGGCATCCTCGCCTGCGAGAATGCCGCTCCAGCCAAGCTCGCACATTTCCTGCCACCGAGCGCGATCGAACGCGGGCGTTTGGTCGTGCAATTGCCGCAATCGCTCGACCGGTAGGCTGCGTTGGCAATAGTCGACCGCGCTTTCGCGGAGTAAATCGATCATTTCGAGATCCGGCGCCGCATTCGTTCGAACAGCTTCGGCCATGGGGTTTACTCTCCACTTTTCGTTGATCACCGGTCATAATAAAACGCGCCGCGGCCCGCTACGGTGATCGAATAATCGGTTGTGGCCAGCTTATCTAAGCGGGCCTCGCATAACACCATTATAAAGAGGAATCCATCAATGCAAGCGAAAGTCGTAAAACTCGATATTGTCGAGGACTATTTAGCAGTTATCAGTCTTGCAAATCCGCCGGTGAACGCCCACTCGCAACAACTTTTGGAAGAGGTCGCGTGGACATTCGATTGTGCGAGCGATCGTGAAGACATCCGGGCCATCGTGTTTACCGGCGAAGGAAAGTGCTTTTGCGCGGGTGCAGATCTTAAAGAACGCGCGGGGAAGACACCTCAACAAGGGGATCATTGGCAGAACTCACGGCGCGCGCGCGAGGCCTACCACAGCATTATGGAATGCCAAAAACCGGTGATCGCTGCCATTAACGGCCCGGCGCTCGGCGGCGGGCTGGCCCTAGCGGCTTCTTGCGATATTCTACTGGCAAGCGATAAAGGGTGCCTCGGCCTCCCCGAGATCAACGTCGGATTGCTCGGCGGCGGGCGTCACGCCCAACGTTTGTTTAGTCATTCACGCCAACGCCGCATGATGCTCACGGGCATGCGCGTGTTCGGACCGGAACTATACCGCTTAGGTGTTATCGAGCTATGCACGTCGGCGGATGATTTAATGCCTGCAGCGCTCGAGATTGGGCGTGAAATTGCAGGGAAAAGCCCGGTTGCAACTAAACTCGCCAAGCATGCGCTCAATCAGATTGAGGAGATGTCAATGCGCGACGGCTATCGTTTCGAGCAGTCCATGACTGGCGAGCTCGGTAAAACCGAGGATTCGAAAGAAGCGATAAGAGCGTTCGTAGAAAAACGCGAACCGGTGTTTCAGGGTCGCTAAGACGGTGCTATTTGAACGACACGAGCGCGCGTAACATGAGCGACTCACGCGCAACCGCTACCGCACGAAGCACGCGACCCAAGAAACCTCGGGTATTGCTGCGCGCAACAACCTGGCTACTCGCTTGCGCGTGCTTCTACTTCGTATTTATGAAAATCGATGGCGCGGCCGCACGCGAACAATTAACGAGCGCTGCTTATTTGGCGCGCTTTTTCGGCGAGGCTAATTGGTTGGCCTGGCTCGCTGTAATGGTACCTTACTCGTGCTTTTTCTTCCTCGTCGATGCGCATGTTACTTGGCGGGTCGTGCGCTGGTTTAACGCACCAGCATTTCGCTTCAAGAGAATGTTACCCATCCGCGCGAGCGCGTACATTTTGTCGCTGATCAACGAACAAGTAGGCAAAGGCGCGATAACACTTTATTTATGGCGGCGCCATCAGGTACCGGCCTGGCAAGCGCTATCTTCGATGGTGTTATTAGGCATGATGGAGATCTATCAACTGCTGATATTCTCCGCTATCGGTACACTGCTCTACTTTCAGCTCGTGCAAGAAGCTTCCACCGTTTTACCGCTTACGCGCATTTTAATCACCGCGTTCCTCGTGGCGGCAATTTACTTCCCACTGCACCTCGCCTACTTCTCTGGCGGATTGTTGCCGACATCGAAATTCCGCGAGCTACAGATTTTCCGCGCCTTTCGACTCGCGAAGCTTAAGCACTACGTTCTGGTTTTGCTGTTTAAAGCGCCTAACCTGATCGGCGCCGTACTGGTCTACACATTTTCGCTACACCTATTCAATGTAGAGGTCGGTTTCGGGCAGATGCTCGCGTTGTTGCCCGTGATCTTCCTCGCCGCCGCCTTACCCCTGCCGTTTCACGCTGGCGCGCTCGTGCTATGGACGGTTTTATTCCCCAACTACCCAGAAGTCAGTGCTTTTAGCTTAGTCATGCATACGTTCTTCGTATTGTTCAACGCAGTTATCGGATTACTATTTTTACCCAAAGCTAATCGCGATTTATTTGACGAAGCGACCGCAGACGGGGCGGATTCGCCATGATGCGTTGATCCCTAGTAGAGCCGTTAGCCCCGTAAGCTAAAACGCGCCCGTTCGACGATCGACCATGCGGTCAAACCAATCAGGATCCAGCCGATAATGTGCAATAGCACAAAGAGTTGCGAATGAGGCGCGAAATGATGTGCGACGATCGCGCCGCCAACTAGCCCATAGTAGGCAATGCCGTTCCACCGCCCGAGCTGAGACGGGCGCAAGGACGCCCCCTCCAGCGCACGCGAATCGAGCACGTATTGGCTAAACGCGATGATAATTAATAGCGGCAAGACGACGGGTAATACACCAAGGTAACCGAACACAGCGGTCGTCGTAACGACAAATACGGCATCGGCAAGGTGATCAATTAAAGTACCCATTTTTGATGATTGGTCTAATGCTCGTGCGAGCACACCGTCGAGTATGTCGGAGCTCACCACGAGACAAAATACCAGCACAGCGACGACACCAAGCTCGCACAATATTGCCCAGGCCGTAACCGGTGTTAATACAATCCGCACCAGACTAATAAAATTCGGTACCGTGATTAGCGCACCGCGCGTATATTCGTGTGACGACATAATGTTCGAGTGTACTGCGTTGCGGGGACGATGCCGAACACAATAGCCAGCAATAAATGTGATGAAACGACTGTTAATTACCGGTGCCAACGGCCATCTAGGCCGACGTCTAATTCGCACCTCATACAACGACTACGATATTGAAGCCGTCGTAAGAAGCGAACGCGCGCGCCGAACACTGGAGAGCAAAATTGTTGGCGTTCCGCGCTGCAATATTTCAGTAATTGACCCAAGCGACTCCGCGGCGTTAGCGCGGATCGCCACTCACTGCGATAAAGCCGTACATTTAATCGGCAATATCAAAGCGTCGCGCAATAACCGCTACCTCGATTCTCACGACCGCCCCGCCGCAGCCCTGGCCGCGGCAATCCCCCACACGATGATCGATCATGTCGTCTACCTCAGCATTCTTGGCGCGCAGCAACATAGCACTAGCCGTTGCTTACAGGCCCGCGCGCGGGTCGAAACAATGTTGCACGCCGCGAAGTGCACGAGTTCCATACTGCGTGTCCCCATGGTAATCGGCGAGCAGGATCGCGCCAGTGGTGCGTTGCGCAAGAGGGCGCGCTCAAAATGGTGTGCATTGTTCCGTCCAGCTAGCTTAGAGCAACCGATATACGCGGGGGATGTAATCGAGGCAATCCACCGTTCGCTAGAAACTTCGGCCGATAATCGAGCACCGCTCGATCTGGCGGGCCCGGAGTCGTTACCTCGACGTGACCTCGTTATGCGTGCAGCTCAATGCGTAAACAATCGGCCCTTTATAATCGGTCTACCGTTGGCCTTCGGACTCGGATTCGCTGCGGTGGCTGAACTCACCTCGGCGAACCCGAAAATCACCCGCGATATGCTACGCATTCTCGACCACGACGATTCGATCAACCCGCGCCCCGCGTGTACCGCTCTCGGCGTAACCTTAACCCCGCTCGACGATATGCTACGCCGTTGCGTTGCGGCTTAAATCGACATTAAGCGGCGACTTTATAATGCAACATGACCCGTGTTCCATCCGCAAGGCCGTCGTGAAATCGCGGCCCCCAAGAACCCCATTCGTCCGCGTACTTCACGGCGTATTTCGCCAGCACGTCTTGTTGAACAGCCGCGTCTTGCTCGATCGATCCTTCGATTGTGAGATAAGGTGCGGATCGATACTTATCCTTAGCTCGCTTCCAATTACCAAACTCGCCGATCCAAATCGCTGCGCGATTTAATCCGCGCCGGATAGCTTCGGTACGCCACGCATCAGATTTGGTGACGACAAAGATATCTTGCGCATGATGCACAAACCACACTTCACCATGACAGTGACTTTCTTTACCGTCGGCTAAAAGTGGCGTTAAGTAAATCAACGCCGATTTATCAAGCAAGGCGACCGCCGGCGAGGCACTCATATCCGCGACGACAGCGGCGCTGAAACCCCAAACTGAAGCTGTTAGTGCGCCCGTTCTGGCGAGCGCTTGTCTACGATTTATTGTCATAACGCTTTATCCTCCTCAAATGTTCAGCGAGATATATCGACTGACCCGTATACGCTGGTGTAAGTTCAAACACCGTCGAGACGTTGCGAATCGCCGTCGTGGTTAATAAACAACGGCTTTGCGCGCCATAATGCGACCGTCGGTATTGCGAAGATCGCGGCCGCGATTAATCCCCCAACCCAACCGCGCCCATGGGGGTTGATTAAATTCCACACCAACATCGCGATTACGACTTGTGCCGCATAGACCGCGGCCCATGGCCACATCCACGATTTCATTTTCCAAAAACCGACGGCGCCCGCCGCGTAAATTATCCAATGCAGTGGTTCGGTCGCCTTCGCCCACCATCCCGTTAACGAGAATCCAAACCAAATTTCGTGATCTTCGGCGAGCGGCTTCAAAAAAAGATCGAAGGGTAGGTATATAAACGTCATATACACGCAAAAGTAGAAAACTAAATTCATCCACCACGGACGCGACGACCAATCCGCCCTAATATGTTCGATTAATCCGCGCACGCTAGTCGATCATGGCGACGGCGCGTGTCCAACCGCCTGAAGCCGCCTTTATTTTGCAGGGAAAACACGCGACGGTGAATCCATAATCGGGTAAGGTTTCCAAGTGGCGCAATTTTTCCATGTGGCAATACGGTTCATCGATCCCCGCGTAATGTCCCTCCCAGATAATGCGCGGATCTTTCGTTTCCAGCCAACGTTCCAAAGTTTTTGAGAACGGCGCGTCCCAACTCCAACCGTCAATACCGGTTACTCGAACCCCTTGGGTCGTTAGCCAACGCGTCGCTTCACCGCCAACCCCGCAGCCGCTATGAATGTATTGATCGCTACCGTACATCTCGCCCGCCCGTGTATTCACAAGGACAATGTCCATCGGTTGCAAGTCGTAGTCGATACGCTTCAATTCCGCTTGTACGTCTGCACTAGTCGCGACATAGCCGTCGTCGAAGTGGCGAAAATCAAGTTTCACCCCAGGGCGGAAGTACCAATCCAATGGCATTTCGTCGATCGTCGGCATCCGCTTACCGTTTTTGTCTTTGGAATTGTAATGATACGGCGCGTCCATATGCGTGCCGTTGTGAGTGGTTAACGATATTTCCTCAATCGCCCAGCCTTCGCCGCCGGGCAAATCTTCCTCTTTGAGACCTGGGAATAACTCACACATAAGCTTGGCGTTTTGTTTCCCAGAAATATAACGAATCGACGGTCGCATAAAATCCGGATCGACTTGCGTTTCGTTATCGAGCGGCTGGCTAATATCAATAATTCTAGCGGGCTGTTTCATACGTTTTCACCACAATAAGCGGCTTCTCTCAAAGTGAAATAGGTATTTCGATGGGTCATATTAAACAACCTTCGTGAAAATATTAACCTGCGCCACATTCAGGAGTACTATGTGGTTCCTGGCAGTCGATGTTCCGTAAGCTTAATTCGGCAGGAGAACACTATGGCAAGCGGTTGGGCCAAAGATGGTGCGGTGCAAGACCAAATTGACGCGAGCGTCGCGGATGCAGTTGCCCAAGCGCGCTTGCAATTACGCGGCGGAGAGAGTCTCGTTGAATGCGAGCAATGCGGGACAACGATACCCGAGGCGCGTCGCGCGGCAGTGCCCGGTGTAAGGTGTTGTGTTGCGTGCCAGGAGATCCTCGACCAAGAACGCGATGATGTCGATATCTATAATCGACGCGGCAGCAAGGATAGCCAACTCCGATAATTTGACGGCGTGATTTAACGGTGACGCGGTCGAGCGCGTCCCAGCGCTTCCCCGAGATCGCACCATCCCTCACATACGGTCGGCCCACGGCGGCGACGGATGAGGTTTAAACCTTTTTTGAAAACCGCATACGCGCGAAAGAAGTTCAGCACAAGTGCGCGTTGCAAGGGCGACAACGGTCGCACACTACAAATTAGCTTGTCGTCATAGAGGCCGCGGTCGGTTAATCCGATCGCGCCGTAGGCTTTAACATGCACGGTCGTGCCTCGCGACAGCCGCGGACCGACGACCAACGCGTCGAGATAATCGCCGTCAAGACCAACATATTTCGGGATCGCGCCGTAGTTAAACAAACTCGGTAGCGGTGAGATGAAATCCAAGCGACCCGTTAAGTTTCGCTTGGCGAATGCCCAACGCGGCACTTCAACGGTCACTTCGAATTCGGTCGGGCAAGGATTGAGCATCATCGAGGGCATCTATAGAGATAAT
>JAVJHY010970561.1:0-15924 GCA_035593235.1 Phascolosoma agassizii | reverse complement strand
TGCGATTCCGCGGCGTGAGTTTTCGAACGTCGATGCGTTCAACGATGCCCTGCACGAGGCTTTGAACGAAGTCGAACCGGATCTCGTCTGTTTGTTAGGCTTCCTCTCCCCGTTCCAAATCCGCGGGCGCTACGAAGGTCGCGTCCTGAACGTCCATCCCGCACTGATCCCTGCGTTTTCCGGGAAGGGTTTCTACGGCCATCACGTGCACGAAGCTGTGCTCGCGTCCGGCGTCAAACTCACCGGCGCCACGGTTCATTTCGCGAGCGATGCCTACGACGAAGGGCCCATTCTCTTGCAGGGCACTGTCCCCGTCGAAGAGGACGACACGGTCGACAGCTTGGCCGAACGCGTCCAGGCCCTTGAGCGTGAACTCGTCCCCGAAGCGATCCGACTGATCGCGGCCGGACGCGTCCACATCGAAGGCAAGCGCACGCGTATCGCGCCTCTCACACCGACCTAGCCCACCCCACCCGCCTGAAAAGCATTTTCAGTTTTGCTTTAGCCTTGACGAAAGGCGGATAAAAAACGAAAGTGATGTCATGCCCCCCGCACTCCCCGACTCCCCGGTCGGACGAGCGCAGAGTTCTCTGGGCGCTGAACGTCGAAATCGACTCCCCCGTCGAAAGAACACGAGCGGCGCGCTGGAGGCCCTGCTCGTAGACCTGGGGCCACAGATCCGCCGTGCCCCGAGTCCAACAATGGACTCGGACTCTGGTTCGGCGTCTATGGCTTCGGCGAACTTTTGTTCGATGGACTCTTTTTCGACGGGTATTGCCATTCCAACAGGTATCGCCACCCTCGATGCGCGTCTCGGTGGCGGGTTCCCTCGTGGCCGCCTCAGCGAAATTTGCGGCCCGCCCTCTTCCGGCCGAACGGCACTCGCGCAAAACCTGCTCGCGACCCATCTGCGAGACGGAGGCCTCAGCGCTTGGATCGATCTTGCGGACGCTTTCGACCCGATCTCAGCTGCGGCGGCGGCGATCGACCTCGACCGTCTGCTCTGGGTTCGGCCGCGCTCCCTCAAAGAAGCACTGCAAAGTTGCGACCGACTTCTTCAAACCGAAGGTTTCGAGTTAGTCGTCTTTGATTGCGTCGTGTCCGGCGAAGGTTCCGGGCGAACCCAAGGCACTCGTCCCATCACGAATGCCCACAAGCCCACAGTCACAGACGCCTACACAGTCACAGACGTCACTTGGCTTCGCCTAGCACGATTGGCAGCCAAGACGCAGACGGCGCTGGTGGCGCTGTCGCAAAGCAGCTCTCGCGGTCGGAATCAGCACAAAGAAGAGGAGTACCCAGGAAACGTCTCCGCCACGGGTTCGCGGGCGGAGGTCGTGCTGGAAATGCTTCCACTAGGGGCCCGTTTTAGCGATGCCCCCAGCCTACTCGAAGCGATCGAAACGACGGCGGTTCTGAAACGCCATCGTGTGCGACCCACGGGCAGCGAGGTCGCTCTGTCAGTGGCCGCTTTCGGAGAGACCGAGTTCGCGCATGAAAGCTGAGCCTTCACCGCGGCTCGCTTGCCTGCTCGTACCCGACCTCCCGCTCCATGCGGAGCTGCGAGCGAATCCAGACCTCGCGTTTGCGGAACTCGTCATCACGACCGGCCCGGGCACGCGGGCCGAAATCCTGTGTGCTTCGATTCCAGCTCTTCAGCAGGGCATCCAGCCCGGATCGACACTCCCACAAGCGCGCGCCCTGTGTCGCGATTTGGTCGCCCGCGTCGCCTCGCCTGCGCTCGAGCAGACCGCCCGTGAAACCTTGCTCGACATCGCGCTCTCCCTCGCACCGCAAGCGGAACTCGCCACGCGGGCCGGCGGCTTCTTCGCGATGGAAGGGGCGGTCTTCGTCGATGCCTCGGGGATCGATGCGCTGCATGGAAGCGAGAGCGCCTTCGCATCAGTCCTCCACGCCCGCGCCGAAGCAGCCTTCCTTCCGGGCTTCGTCACGATCAGCCGCTCCAGAAATATCGCCCTGCTTGCCGCGCGACACCTCGCCCTCGAAGCCTTTCGCCAGCGCATGTTTGAGGAGCAAAAGAGAGCAGCGAGTTCGGCAAAAACCGACTCTCCAAAAACCGACTGGCAAACGATTCAGATTCTCGCGTCGGGGCAAGAGCGGACTTTTATTGGGCCGCTCTCGGTCGACTTGCTCGATCCGAGCGATGCTATTTCTGAAACGCTGACACGGTTTGGTGTCCGAAATATTCACGACCTACTAAGGCTTCCCCGCCGTGACCTCGCCGCCCGACTCGGCCCCGAAGTTCTGGACCTCATCGCGCGCGCCCTCGGCGAGAAGGTCGAGCCCCCGCTCGCCGCACCGCAAAACCACACCCTCGAAGAAGGCCTCGACCTCGAATCCTCGATCGTGAGCCTCGAACCCCTCGCCTTCGTGCTGCGCGGCTTGGTGTCCCGGATCCTCGAAAGACTTCGGCTGCGATCACTCGGTTGCCTGCAACTCGATCTCGAGATGCGGCTCGAAAGCGGGGCTCGGGAAAATCGGCGCATCGGACTCGCCGAAGCGACCCAGGACGAACGCGTTCTGCTGCGCTTGCTGCGGCTGGCGCTTGAGTCGGAGCCACCTCGAAATGCGCTCGAGGGTCTTCGACTTCGCTGCCAGGGCATCCCACTGCGCCGAGAACAGCTTGATTTCTTCCTACCGCGTGGCCCCAGCCCCAGCGAACTCGATCAAACTTTGGCGGAACTCAGGGCTCTGTGTGGGGCGGATCGGGTGGGCGCCCCGGCACTCTCCGATGACCACCGACCGGACAGCTTCCAGCTGAAGCCCTTTAGACCCGCTGCGGCGCTCTCCGAGGCTGCGGCGCTCCCCGGGGCTGCGGCGCCTAGACCCAGAGCAGCGGCGCTCAGACCCAGGACAGCCGCCCATCCACCCCCCCGGCGAACGCACGGCCTGGAACGCCCACTCCAGCGCCCACCCCAGCGCTCGACGCCCCCGAAAAGTCCGCCCAGAGGCCCTAGGATGGCGTTGCGTGCCTTCCGGCCACCGATTCGGGCGCAGGTCCAAACTTCCCGAGGAAGGCCCACCTTTCTCCGCTCACGGATCGCTCGCGGCGAGATCCTGATTTCCTCGGGCCCCTTCCGAACGACCGGAGGTTGGTGGTCCGAAGTGACTCATTTCGCCGTCGATCATTACGACATTCAGATGAGCGACGGATCTGTTCTGCGACTTTGTTTTGATTGGAAGACGAAGTGGTGGCGTATCGATGGCCTATACGATTAGACTCCGCCCCGCCCTAACGAGGAGTGCCCGATGAGCGAAGCCCGGCGAGATGCCGAGACCATCCTGCCCCGCCCCCAACATCCGATCGCCTTTTTGAAGGGTTTCATCGAACGACCGAAAGAAGTGGGTTCCATCATCCCCAGCTCTCGCTGGATGGAACGCCGCATTACTCGGACTGCCGACCTCGCGAACGCGAAGCTCGCGATCGAGCTCGGGCCCGGCACGGGCGGGACGACGAAGGCGCTGCTGGCAGCGATGGCGCCCGATGCAAAACTCCTCGCGATCGAAATCAATCCGGGCTTCTGTGATCTGATCGAGGAATCGATCAACGATCCGCGCTTGATCGTTCACCAGGGAAGCGCCGCTGAAATTCCGGAAGCGCTCGTGAAGCACGACCTGGATGCGCCGGACGTGATTCTCTCGGGCATTCCGTTTTCGACGATGCCGCGTGAACTCGGGATCGCCATTCTTCGCAGCGCGAAGGAAAGTCTCGCTCCGGGTGTGCGATTCGTCGCCTATCAGTTCCGCGATGTCGTCCATACGCTCGGCAAGCAGGTTTTTGGGCCGGCTTCAACGCAGCTCGAGCTGTTCAACATGCCGCCGATGCGCGTGTACCGCTGGGATCTGCCGCGTTAGGTCGGGCTTCTCTTTAAGACAGAGCAATACCGAAAGATACAAACCAGCGCAAAGGCTCACTTCGGCCCTCGCCTTACGACTCCGAATCTTGTGGATCGTCGGGACTCTCGCGATCCGTCCTTGAATCGCCCTTCTTCCACTGTCCCGAGAGCGTCGCGTGGCGCACTTCCGCCTGACTCGCCCGCCGGACCGCACCCTCACCGAATCGATCCGCGAGCGAATCCAAGGCCCGATTCAGTTTCCGCCGAATCCCGGACGGCGCGGAGACCGCCGCTTCGACCTTGGCCGCCGACTCGTTTCCCGAATCATCCTGAGACACCGGAGCCATCTCGAGCCCGCCGTCAAAAAGTGACATTTGCCGAGCGCCCGCCCCTTCTCCGACGACTCCACTCACCCCCACGCCAATCAACCGAACCGGTTCGACCATCGCATCCTCGAGCAAAGAACATGCGACCGCGGCCACCACAGCACCGTCATCCGTTGGTTCGGTCAGAGTGAGCTGACGCGTTCGTGCGGGATAGCCTTGCGGCCCTGATTTACGGCGGCGCCCGAAGCGCCATTTCAAGTGAATCGTCCGCGCGAGCAGACTCTGCCGACGGAGGCGACGCGCGACCGCTTCCGCGTGTGAAAGAATCGTGGCCTCCAGACGCTCGCGATCGCTCACATCCTCATTGAAGGTGTTCTCTTCCGAGAGTGAAACCGCATCGCGGTGCGGCTCGACGTCCCGTACATCCACGCCTCGTGCGAGGCGTCCGATCCGCGCACCCCAGTCACCCAACTCCCGACTCAACCGATCTGGCTCCGCACGAGCAAGGTCACCAATCGTCGTGTATCCGAGCTTCTCGAGCTTCGCGCCCGCCACCGGCCCAACACCCCAAATCTTCCGGGCCGACAGCGGATCCAAGAAAGCCCGCACGCCGTCTCGCGGGACTTCAAGCAGGCCATCGGGCTTCGCCGCCCCGCTCGCGATTTTCGCGACCATCTTGATCGGCCCGATCCCGACCGAAATCGGGAGCGCCGTCTCTTTACGCACCGCAGCGCGCAAGCGCTCCCCCACATCGCGTGCAGGACCGAGGAGTCGCTCGCTTCCCGTCAGATCGAGAAAGGCCTCGTCGAGCGAAAGGCCTTCGACCCGGGGTGAGAACGTGTCGAAGATCTTAAAGATGCGACGCGACTCTTTCGCATAACGTGCCATATTTCCGGAGACGAAGATGAGGTCGGGGCAGCGCTGCTTCGCGACCGCACTGGGCATCGCCGAATGCACGCCAAACTCACGCGCCTCGTAGCTCGCCGCCGCGACTACGCCGCGAGGACCGGCCCCGCCCACGACGATCGGACGGCCTCGCAGACTGGGATCGTCCCGCTGCTCGACCGAGGCGTAGAACGCGTCCATATCCGCGTGCAACACGCAGCGTTCGCGATCGGCATCCTCGGATTGCGTCACCGGGAACTAACCCGCGCGTCGCTGCGCCGGCAGATCGGCTTTCGTCAATTGATCGGTCACTTCCTTCGCAGCCCGCATGCCCGCAGTGACACGACCTTCGAGATCCGGCGTCGTGAGGGCTTCGGTTGCAAAGGCGAGGCGTGGCGATACTCCTGTGCGCGACTCGAAGCGTTCGCGGCGTGCGAGGGCCCCGCGACCTTGAATCGAAACGATTTCGTCGAAGCGCTCGATGCGTGAAGGACCGGGCGGCAACGCGCCAAGCGGGGAACCTCGAAAGGTCGAGTCGACTTTTTGGATCAATGCTTGATCCGAATCATTCCAGTGGGCATCGACGACTTCGGGCTCGAGCGAGATTCGAATCCAAAAGGGATCCTGTGCGTAAGACGCCGGCGTCGGCCCAAGAATGCGGAGGTCGCGCATATGCGGCAACTCGCCGGGCACGAAGGTGACGCCCGAGAGTCCACGCAGCAGCCAGGCCGGCTCTGAAATCTGTCGGTAGAAGACGATCGATCGGCGGGCTTCGATGGATTCGAAATGGCCGCGCTCGGCGGGTGTGAGTTTGGGGGTCATTCGAAGAATTTCACTCGGAGGCGTCGCTACCACGGCAGCATCCGCCAGACCGACTCCGACGCGGCCGCCTGCGCGGTAGCGAACCCGCACGCCTTCGGTTGTCGTCTCGATTTTTTCGACGCGACAGCCGAGACGAACCTTGACCGGCTCTGCCAAGGCATCCACCAATCCAGCCAGTCCGCCGCGGACCGACACGGAACCCTCTGCACCGGTCAACAGACGCGCCAAAATCGAAACCACGACTCCGGCGGACTCGGCCCCCAGATCGACACCGGTTCGCGCCAGGAGCAGCGGTGCCATGCGCGTCGTACACCAGCGCGTGCCGAACGCACGAATCGATGTCTTCGACCAAGGCGCATCGTCGAGCGCGCGAATGGCGGTGGGCGGACTCCGATCCGATTGCCTGAGCGAGGCATAAATCCCGGCGATCAGAAGCCGTCGGTCGGACCAGCGCGGCGTTCGGCGAAAAACCGCGTCGATGGGGCGGTCCATGCGCGGCGCGAGGCCGGGCCAAATAAGTTCGGGCATGCGGAGCCGCGGGGGGCGATGTAGTCGACCGCCTAACACGAGAGCGTGAGAGCGCTCGAGCTGCCCTTCGCGCGAGGATTCGAGACCGAGACCGGCGACTAATGCCCTCAAATTCGCATCGCCCCAACCCACTTCACCGAGTCCGCGTTCGAGCAACCCCGAATCCGTCTCGATCGGGCGCAAACGACCGCCGACGGCGGGCTCCGCTTCAAGCAGCTCGACTTCGTGGCCCGCGCGAAGCAAGCGCATGCTGCAAACCAGACCGGAGAGACCGCCACCGATCACCAGGATCGAGGCCATCTCAGGATTTCCCAGCCACGGATCGTTCCGCGCGGGCCGGCGTGTCCTCCGCCACTAAACGCAGAAAGGCGGCCGGCACGAAGGGCTTACGCAGAAAATGGGCGTCGATCGTTTTGCTCTCGGCTTCGAGTTCGGGCCCCAAAGCATCGCCGCTTGTCAGGATGACGCGCAGATCGGGGCGCTCTGCGATCAGATCCGGAAGGATCTCGGCGGCACCGCCGCCCGGCATATTCACGTCGAGGATCGCGAGATCGAATTCCTCCGGCCGTCCCGAGAACTCAGCCAGCGCCGCCTGACGGGTCGCCGCAGCAACGACCTCATAGCCCGCCCGTTCGAGCACGCGGCCGAGGAGCCGACGGATTTGATCCTCATCGTCCACGATGAGAGCGGTTTTCGCTTCGTACATGGGCCGGCAATTTCCTATAAGCAAACCGGTGCGCCCTTGGGGCGGGGCCGAAACGTGAACAAAAATGCACATTCATGAGTGTACTTCTGAACAGCATGAGTCAAGTATACGATTGATGAAAGGCGAAAATAAAGCGAATATTGATCCATGCCCCCCGCCTCCCCTCTCGACTACATCGAGCTGCGTGCTCGCAGCGCCTTCTCCTTCCTAGAAGCCTGCAGCAATCCTGAGGACCTGATTCAGGCCGCTGCCGCGCAGGGACATTCAACGCTCTCGCTTGCCGACCGGGACGGGGTCTCGGGCTTGCCCCGGTTTCATCGCGCCGCCGAGAGTGCCGGGCTCCGGGCGATCATGGGGGCGGAGGTCGCGGTCGCTTCACCCGATGAGAACGCAGGTTCCTCTCTTGCCTCGCCCAATACCTCTTCCGGCACCTCCCGCGAGGCCTCCTACTACACCTCCCCCAACGATCGATTGCTGCTGCTGGTCGAGTCCGCCGAAGGTTGGCGACGACTCTGCCGACTTCTCACTCGCGCTCATCAGCACCGCGACAAAGGCCGTGAAGGACAGGATCCGCGGGCCCGCGCGCGGATTCGCGTCGGCTGGAACGACCTCGAAGAATTCGCGGGCGAATGGAGTGTGCTCGCGCGCGGCGATGAAACGCTTCGACCGGCACTTCTTGAACGGTCACGCGATGTGTTCGGTTCGAGGCTCTCAGTCGATGTTTCACACTTACTCGACCGACATACCGAACGCAGTGGGCGCCGAGCCGCTGCCCTCGCCGAGATATACCGCGTACCGATCGTCGCCAGTGGCGATATCCGTTGTGCGACCCCGGGCGATCGTCGCTTACTGGACGCCTTGATCTGTCTTCGCGAACGCAAAACTCTGGCGACCGCAGGACGCCTGCTGCCCGCGAACGGGGAAGGCTATCTGCATACGCGCGAAGAAATGGTGCGTCGCTTCGCGGACCATCCAGAATGGGTTCGACAAACTCGGGTCATCGCGGAGCGATGTGAGTTTCGACTCGCGAACCTCGACTACCGCTTCCCGGAATACCCGCTGCAACCGGGCGAAACGCAAATGGGTCGCCTGCGCGAACTCGTCCGAATCGGCACTCGGGAGCGCTACGGCGATCGCCCCGATCCCCGCGTCCCGAAACAAATCCGTCACGAACTCGACATCATCGAGAAGCTCGACCTCCCCGGCTATTTCCTGATCGTCGAAGATATCTCGTCGTTCTCCCGCACGAACAAAATCCTCTGCCAAGGACGGGGCTCCGCCGCGAATAGCGCAGTCTGTTATGCGCTCGGCATCACCGCGGTCGACCCGGTCCGGATGGATCTCCTCTTCGAACGTTTCCTTTCCGAAGAACGCGGCGAATGGCCGGATATCGACATCGACTTCCCCTCCGGTCCCCAGCGCGAAAAAGTCATCCAGTATGTCTTCTCGAAATATGGGCGCGCTGGGTCGGCGATGACCGCGAACGTCATCACATATCGCATCAAGATGGCCGTGCGAGAAATGGGAAAAGTCCTGGGCATGGACCCCGAGGCGATCAGCCGGCTTTCAAAACTCGTCGCACGTCTCGACTTCCCGATCGCCCCCCGCGGCAGTGCGGCCGAGCGGCGGGGGAACTCAGGGTCCGCAGGCCCGCACGCTGAAGATTCCACCACCGAAGGCCTGCGCGAATTCGAGATCCGACTCCGAGAAGCCAATCTCGACCCCGAGTCCCCAAACGTCCGGATCTGGACGGACCTCATCGGTGCCATTCAAGACCTCCCCCGCCATCTCGGACAACACAGCGGCGGCATCGTCATCGCCGCCGGACGTCTCGACGAAGTCGTCCCCATCGAACCCGCGACCATGCAAGACCGACGCATCGTCCAGTGGGACAAAGACGACTGCGCGGACCTTGGCATCATCAAAATCGACCTGTTAGGCCTCGGCATGCTCGCCGCCCTCGAAGAAACAATCCCACTCATCCGCCAACACGAAGGCATCGACGTCGATCTCGCAAAACTCCCCCCCGATGACCCCAAGACCTACGCCATGATGCGTCGCGCCGACACCGTCGGCGTTTTCCAGATCGAGAGCCGGGCGCAGATGGCGACGCTCCCTCGACTCAAGCCGAAGACCTTTTACGATCTCGTCGTCGAGATCGCGATCATTCGCCCAGGCCCAATCGTAGGCCAGATGGTGCGTCCCTACTTGAATCGCCGCGCAGGTCGCGAACCTGTCGTCTATCCGCACGAATCGCTGCGTCCGATTCTCGAACGCACGCTCGGGGTGCCGATCTTTCAGGAACAGCTGCTTCGGATCGCGATGTCCGCCGCGGGATTCAGTGGCGGCGAGGCGGAGGACTTGCGGCGGGCCATGGGATTCAAGCGGTCAGTCGAACGCATGGGGCGAATCGAAGAGCGGCTCCGCAGTGGCATGCGCGCGCAGGGGTTTTCAAAGGAGGCAGAAGATCAAATCGTTCTCCACATCACTTCGTTCGCCCTTTATGGTTTCCCCGAATCCCACTCGGCCTCGTTCGCACTGATTGCGTATGCATCGGCCTATCTCAAGCAACATCATCCGGCGGCCTTCCTGACGGGCCTCCTGCGCGCCCAACCGATGGGCTTCTACAGCCCCGCCACTCTGATCAAGGACGCCCAGCGACATGGGGTCGAAGTGCGTCCGATCGATGTGCTCTTTTCAAATCCGCAGACCGATCTTGAAGCGCCTTTCCTTGAAGCGCCTTTGAAGCGGGGCGCGCCGAAACAGGGTGCGCCGCCCGCCGTGCGCATCGGGCTCGATGCTGTAGGCGGCCTGCGCGCGGCGGCGGCACGTAGGCTTGTACAGGAACGTGAGCAGTCGAGCTTCGCAGATCTCGGCGACTTCGTTCGAAGAACGGACCTTGATCGCAGTGAACTCGACGCGTTAGCCGAACTCGGGGCTTTGACTGGACTGCGCGATGCAGCGAGCGCGCGACGCGATGCGCTTTGGCAAGTTGCGGCCCTCGAACGGGATCCGAACTCGCTCTTTGCGGGGCGCGCGATCGCTCGCGCGTCGGCTGTTCCGACTTCAACTGCTGCTTCAGCCTCCGTTTCGGCTTCGGACGCGACTGCGGATGTGGATTCGACTTTCGAGAACCCGGCGACCCTGCCCATCACGCCGCTCCCCCCGCTCCGGCCGATCGAAGAAACCCTGGCCGATTACCGGCTCTCCGGAGTCACTTCCGGCGTCCATTTGATGCAACACCTTCGCCCTGCCCTCGATCGCCGAGGCATTACAAGCGCGGCCGCGCTCCATGAAACACCCGATGGTCGTTATGTCCGAATTGCAGGGCACGCGATCGTCCGGCAGCGCCCGGGATCCGCGAAGGGCTTCTATTTCGTCACCCTCGAAGACGAGACGGGGCTCTCGAACTCCGTCCTCACACCGGATATCGCGAAGCGCTTCCGAATTCCGCTGAACCAAGCTTCTCTGCTCGAAATCGCGGGGCCACTCCAAAGGGTCGATGGTGTGATTCATGTTCGCGCGCGCGAACTCTGCCCTCTCGCCCTGGATTCTTCCGGCTCTGCCGAATCTGGCGTTCCCGACTCTGACCGCAACGCGTCAAAAATGCCGCGATCCCACGACTACCGATAATCGCGAGCAATGCGCGCTGATCCAAACAATCTGATGTCGCATTGAAGTATGCTGAGCGCACGCCCCCCAGCGAATCGAATCGGACCGAATCCGAAAGGGAAACCGTGAGCGACGACCGAATTCTTCGAACGCTGCGCTGCCGCAACACACACCGACCGGGCATCCTCGGACGTCTTGCCTCCGCGATCGGCGATGCCGGCGCGAATATTGGCGACATTCGGACCGTCTGGGTCGGCCCCGAACACATCGTGCGCGACCTCGACATCCTGATCGAAGACGCTGCCCAGCTTCCTCCCGTCCTCGATGCCGTCCGCTCTCTTGAAGCCGAACACGCAATCGAACTCATCGAAATCATCGACGACATCCACGAATTCCACATCGACGGCAAACTCGAGATTCGCGCGACGCATCCTGTCAAGACGATCGCCGACCTAAGACGCGTCTACACACCGGGCGTCGCCGAAGTCGTGAAGACGATCGAGGCGGACCCGGCCGAGAGTTACAACTATACGATGCGCGGCAACGCCGTCGCGATCGTCACGAACGGAACCCGCGTGCTCGGTCTCGGCAACGTCGGCCCCGTCGCCTCTCTGCCCGTCATGGAAGGCAAGGCCGCGCTGCTCAGCCAATTCGTCGGTATCTCCGCGCTCCCGATCATTCTGAAATCACGCGACCCCGACGTCATCGTCCGCACCGTCGAGGAATTCTCAGACGGCTTCGCAGCCATCCAACTCGAAGACATCGAATCCCCCGTTTGCTTCGAAGTCGAAGATCGACTCGTCGAGAGCCTCGACATGCCGGTCCTTCACGACGACCAACACGGCACCGCGGTCGCGGCACTCGCCGCCGCAGAAAAGGCCATGCAACGCGCCGGCCTCGATTTCGAACGCGCCCGGGTCGGTGTGATTGGTCTCGGTGCGGCTGGGACGGCGATCGCACGCATGGTCCAGGACGTCACGCAGCATGCAGTGCTTGGCTTCGATCCGAACCCCGAGGCACAACAGCGCCTCTCCGGTGCGGGCGGAGACATCGCCATTTCACTCGATGCCCTCATGGCCGAAGCCGACTTGGTCATCGCCGTTTCCGGCCAACCCAACCTGATCGAAAAGAGCATGGTCCGCCGCGGTCAAGGCATCCTCGCGCTCACGAACCCACACCCCGAGATTTTCCCCGAAGAAGCGCTCAAAGCCGGGGCGGCCTTTGCCGCCGACGGGCGGTCGGTCAATAACTTGCTCGGCTTCCCGGGAATTCTTCGCGCTTCGATCGACTGCCACGCGCGATCGATCACGCGATCGATGTATGTCGCGGCGGCGCGCACGATCGCGGCGCACGCGGGCGAAAACGAACTCGTTCCCAGCCCACTGCGACTCGATGTCCACCGCAGCGTCGCGCGCGCGGTTGCGAAAGCCGCGGAAGAAGCGGGCGTTGCTCGCAGAACGGTTCCCAGCGACTATCAACAAGATGAAATTTTCCACACCTTGCGAAATGGAGCGGCGGAATAACAAGTTCCTTAGGCGGACTGGCCTCGCACGCGCCCGCCTAGACGCGCCGAGCTCGCACGCAGGTGAATCACTCCAACGACGCAGTGCCTAGCCGAGATCGACGACCGTCCACTCGCGATCGTGGCCATCGACGATGATCTCGAAGGAATCGCCGATACGCGCCTTCACGAGGCTCTTGCCAACTGGCGAGTTCGGCGTCACGACGACAACGAATCCATCGCCACCCGGGCCCGTGAGTTCAACCCCGGCTCCTGAAGGGAGCACGAAGAGCGTGCGCTCCTCGTCGCCCTTCTCGTCCTCGATTCGAACATCGACCAGCGCACCGAGCCCCACGGCATCGCTCGTCCTATATCGGCGCAGCCCCTTCTCGGAAAAATCGATCAGCGTTTCCATCTCGGAAACCGCCCGCAACCGACGCTTCCGGTGCCCCGTCGCCAATCGGCCTTGCAGTGCCGACTCCTTGGCGGCATCGGCCTTCGACTCGCGCTGCCCTTGATCTGCGTCCTCGGCCGCCTCGGCCTCGGCGCGTGCCGCAGCCGCGATCCGCCCCGCATATATCTTCTTCAGTTCGTCGACAAAATACGACTTCATATCCATCCCAATCCCCCCGGTCGGGTCTGATAAATAGTCCAGATTGCGCCAAGAGGCGTTACACTCCGCGCCTTCGAACTGCGCGATTGAATAAAATCTCGCCCTCACGGAGAAAAGCATGACGACCGCCACGATCACGACCAACAAGGGCGCCATTAAGATCGAACTCTTCACGGAGCAGGCCCCCGAGACGACCGGAAATTTCATCAAGCTCGCCAAAGAAGGTTTCTACAACGGCTTGACGTTCCACCGCGTGATCGCCGACTTCATGGTCCAGGCAGGTTGCCCGCAAGGCACGGGAACGGGCGGCCCCGGTTATCAATTCAATGATGAGGCAGGTGCGTTGGCGCTTCCCCACGATGCGCCGGGCAAGCTCTCGATGGCCAACGCGGGTCCGAACACGAATGGCTCGCAATTCTTCATTACGCACGTCGCAACGCCGTGGCTCGATGGCAAGCACGGCATCTTCGGTCAAGTACTCGAGGGGCAGAGCATCGTCGACACAATCGCGCAGGGCGACACGATGGATTCCGTCGAGATCGCGGAATAGGTCCCCGACACAAAGATCAGAGCGAGAGCGCGGGGCAGCGAGCGGTTTAAACGTGCGCTTTCACGCGCGTCGCCACAGAGGCGGCGTTGAATCCGAAGTGCTCTGCCAAGTCCTTGAAGCCGGCTGAGGCACCGAAGGATTCCATCCCGATCACGAGCCCCCTGCGTCCGATGAAGCGGCGCAGGGTTTCGCCGCGCCCTGCCTCGATCGCGACGATGGGCGTGCCGTCATCGGGGATCACGGCGTCTTGATCTGCGTTTGATTGCTCAAGGAAGAGGCTCACGCAGGGCATCGAAACCACCCGGGCACGAATTCCGTCTTTCGCGAGCTCGGCTGCGGCATCGATCGCGAGGCTGACTTCCGATCCGGTCGCGAGCAACACGACGCCCGCTTTCTCGCTGGGCTCGGAAACGGTGTACGCACCCTTCCAAACATCGGCAGGGACGAAGGAGGCGGGCCGCTCGAGCCCGGGAACGTCCTGCCTTGTCAGCGACAAGACGACCGGACCGCGACTCTGCTCGAGATACCAGGCGTAGGCCATCGCAGTCTCGACCCCATCGGCGGGCCGAAAAACCGTAAGCCCCGGGACCAGGCGGAGACTGTCGACTTGCTCGACGGGCTGATGTGTCGGCCCGTCTTCGCCCACGAAGATTGAGTCATGGGTAAAGACGAAAAGCGTCGGCGTCTTCTGCAGCGCGGCGAGACGAATCGACGGCCGCATGTAGTCGCTGAAGATCATGAAGGTCCCGCAATAGGGCAGGAAGGTGCCGTCAAGACCAATGCCGTTCGCGATCGAACCCATCGCGTGCTCGCGTACACCGAAGTGGATGTTACGCCCCGCGAAGGGATCGACGCCCTCACCTGCGGCAGGGCCGACGATTCCGGCGCTCTTGATAATCGGAGGTGCGGCGGAACCCGCGAGATCAGCCGAGCCACCCGCCATGTAAGGCACGCATTCGGCGAGACGTTCGAGGGCTTTCGCGGAATGCTTGCGCGTCGCGGCCTTGGCGCCGTCCATCCCGTCGAGGAGGCGAGCTTGAAGGTCCGCGGGACGCTTGCGTTCTCGCGCCGCATCCCAAGCATCTGCCTGGTCCGCGTGGGCACCGCGCCACTTCGCGAAGGCAGCGTCTGCCGTCTTTCGTTCCGCGGTCTTTTCCTTGCCGCGCGCCAACGCGTAGTCCCGAACATCATCGGGGACGTGGAGTTCGCGGTCCGACGGCCAGCCCATCGACTCCTTCGAAGCCTTCGTCTCGTCCGCGCCTAAGGGTCCGCCATGTGCCTTGTTCTTACCCGCAAAGCCCGGTGATCCGCGTCCAATCAAAGTTTTCAGCACGATCAGAGTCGGACGATCCGTCTCCGCACGCGCTGTCTCAAGTGCACTGCTGAGTCCGGCGCGGTCCTGGCCGTCGATCGAATCGACGACATGCCACCCATACGATTCAAATCGGGCTGCCACGTTCTCTCTAAACGTAATGTCGGTCTGCCCATCGATCGTGATTTGGTTGTCATCGTAGAGGTAGATCAGATTGCCCAGCGCGTGTGCGCCCGCAAAGGAAGCTGCCTCAGCGGAGACGCCTTCCATCAAGTCACCATCGCCCACAAAGCCGTAGATGAAGTGCTGTCCCGGCCGATCGCGACCCTCGCCCCCACCCCCGAATTGAGAAGCCGTCATTCGCGCAGCGAGCGCCATTCCCACACCGTGCGCAAACCCCTGACCAAGCGGTCCCGTCGTGAGTTCGACGCCGGCCGTTTCGCCGTATTCGGGATGGCCGGGCGTGCGCGATCCGAGCTTTCGGAAATTCGCGATGTCATCAAGGGTGAGATCGAAACCGAAGAGATGAAGCAGCGAGTACTGCAACATGGACGCATGCCCATTCGACAGGACGAAACGATCGCGGAGCGGCCACTGAGGATCGCTCGGATCGAAGCGCATGTGTCGATCCCAAAGTTCGAAGGCCGGTGCCGCCAGAGCCATTGCTGCACCCACGTGGCCAATTCCCGCACGTTCGACGGCATCGACCGCCAGAAACCGAATCGTGTTCTCGATTCGTTCGAGCAGTTCCGGATTCTCTTCGACGGGCATGGATCAGCATCCTCATGGGGTTCGGAAGAAATGCACCCGACTCGAACCGAGTTGGGTCAGGTGGGAAGCCGGGCGGCGACAGAGTACACCGTGGCACCCGGTCGGCGCGCAATCGAAACGAATCAGGCTATTGGGTCTCGGCCGGGTGCAGCGTATCGCCGACCCTCCCCCGAACCAAGCCCACCAATTTGACGAATCTGACCGAGCTACGGCCGAGCTTATCCCTCGGTCGCAGAAGCGTCGGTTTTGGCCTCTTGGGTTGCCTCTGCCGCCTCGCCTTCGGCCTTTTCTGTCTCGGTGCCTTCGGCCTCAGCCTCAGCCTCGCCCTCAACAGGCGCGGTCGGCGCAGGTGCGGGCATGATCCCGAGCCGGATCTTCTCGCGCTCGACAAACTTCAGCCACTTTCCAGCCGTATCGGCGGTGCTCTTAAATCCACGCGCA
>JAVJHY010969511.1:3997-15933 GCA_035593235.1 Phascolosoma agassizii | reverse complement strand
TGGACGTCGGTGAGGCGGAAGGGGCGGCCGTGGTGGCGTTACCCGTGGTGGTTGTAGCGGCTTCTTGGACCGAGGTGGTCGAGCTGAGGGACGTATTCGAACCCGTCGACGTGGAAGTGGTCGAAGCGTCGGAGGCAGAGCTGGAGGTCGTCGAGTCTTCGGATGTTGTGGTGGTCGAGTCATTACCTTCGGCGGCGAACAGCGCCAGCGCTTCCCGGTCGGCGCCCATGGCATCGAGGGCGCCGTCAACCACAAGAGCCCGATCGGCAGAGTCTGCTTCTTGTTCGTCGGGTTCGTCGCTGGAATCTTGATCGTCTATGGCCGTGATGTTCTGACCATCACAGGTGCCACAAGTGTTACGGAAGGCTACGGCCGCGCCAAGTACGCACAGAAGCCCAAGCCCCACAATTCCCAGCCGTTGGTAGCGCACCGGAGCAGTTTATACGCAACACTCCTGCAACATCGCGTCTCTTGGGCTCTACAGAGCGGTCTATACCGATCTTTAACTCGAACAACATGCAGCAACAGTCGACGGACAACCACTGTGGATAACTCTGGGAGTCGTTTTCCGCCTCGGCGCCGTCTTGGGTGCGGTAGGCGATGGCAAATGCTTGCTCGGGGCCTTTGCCCCGCACCAGGTTCGGGGCCACAAACAGGCCCTGCGCCTCATTCACCCTTCGACACCGACGGTGGCAGTCGGGCCCCTGGTTTGTCATCGTCAATCGAATCATCGGCCGGCGCACCGTCAGGCTCGGTGGCGGCCGGGCCGGGATCGTTCCCGGCCGCAGCGGTAGCGGCCGCTTCGCCTCCGGAGCCCGTCGACTTGCTCCAGGCATCCTCAGAGTCACCCGAGCAGGCCGCCACCAAGCCAAGGAGATCAGGTGGCGATGGTTCCGCCGTCAACCATCAGGGTCTGGGCAGTGATGAACTTCGACTCGTCCGACATGAGATACACGACGGTGCCGGCCACGTCGGCTGCCTCCAGGTTTCGGCGAATAGCCTGCTGCCGGGCAATGACCTCCAGAGCCTTCTGATGGTTATCGCCGAAGAACTCCTCGGTACCTTCGGTCAACACCGCCGACGGGGCAATGGCGTTAACTCGTATCCAACTTCGCCCTAGCTCCCTGGCCAGGCCACGGGTGAGCCCTAACACTGCGGCCTTTGACGTGGTGTAGTGCAACGAGTTGGCCATTCCGTACACGGCGGCCAGCGATGAGACGTTCACGATGCTGCCACCCCCAGCCTCTTTTAACACCGGCACGGCGGCCCGGCACATATTGAAGACACCGGTCACGTTCACATCCATTGCCGCCTGCCATTCATCCGCCGGTAGCGACTCGATTGGGGCAGTGGAGAGCGTGGCGTAGAGGGCCGCATTGTTAACCAGTCCATCGAGGCGGCCAAACCGTTCCACCGAGGCCTCAACCGCCGGGTGGCACGACCCCGCATCGGTCACGTCAAGAGCGGCCGCCAAAGCTTCTCCCCCAGCTTGACCTACCGACTCGACGGTGGCCGAACAATCGTTGATGTCCGCTGCCACCACCCTCGCGCCGTGGCCGGCCAATATCTCGCAGTAGGTCCGGCCGAGGCCACGGGCCGCACCGGTCACCAGCACAACCTTGCCCGATAGTCGTTTGCCTCCGGCAGTTGGATCATCGGACATGGATACACCATCGCTCATGATCACAACGGTAGTTCGTGCCGGCCAGCGACCACGATTACGGTTGTGGCATGACAACAGCCAGAGAGATGAGCAACGGCTCGGTGTTGTTCTCGATCAACGACCGAGTGGCCACCGTTGTCCTCAACCGACCAGACTCACTGAACTCGATGACAACCGAGCTAATGGACGACTTGTGGGAGGCCATCAGGTCGGCCGAACAGGTCGACTCCGGCGCCCGCGTCCTGGTGATCACGGGGGCGGGGCGAGGGTTTTGCTCGGGTGCCGATCTGACTACCATCGGCCCTGGTCGGAGCGCCACCACCGTCGAGCGTGACGAATCCGGTGATCGGGCTGCTTCACTGGCTCAAGCGGCCGGGGAAGCAGCAGTCGACGCCATGAATCAAACCTTCAATCCGACCATGCGGGCCATCAAAGACTGTGCCCTGCCGACGATCGCCCGGGTCAACGGCATCGCTGCCGGTGGTGGCGTCGGCCTGGCCCTGGCCTGCGACATCACGATCGCAGCCCAGTCGGCTGCCTTTGTCGCCACGTTCGGCCCCCGACTCGGCATCGTTCCTGATTTGGGAACCACCTGGAGCCTGCCTATGCGAGTCGGCCGAGCCCGAGCCCTGGGTATCGCCATGCTCGGCGACCGCATAAGCGCCGAACAGGCGGCAGAGTGGGGATTAATCTGGCAGGCCGTCGACGATGAGAACCTCGACGAGGCGGTTGACGTGGTCGCGGCGACATTAAAACGTTCGTCCAAACAAGCCATGACGAGTATCAGAGCAGCAGTCGAGTCAGCGGCCGAACGGTCCTTCACCGAACAACTCGAGCTCGAACGCGATTTCCAGTCGGAGCTGATCCCGCTCAACATGGTCGAAGGTGCTCGGGCGTTCCTGGAAAAGCGCGATCCCCAGTTTGAGTCATAACATTGACTCACTATCGGCGACAAGGGAGACAGCACATGTCCGACACACCAGCAAACGACGGCTTCACCGAAGACGATCTCTATTACCTCACCGTTCTGCCCAGCTTGGTCGGATCGGTGATCAGCTTCTCAGACTCCAGCGGCCCAATCGGCACTGCCAAAGAGATGCTGGCCAACGCCAAGAGCGCAGCCTCCGGACTCACTGAGTTTCCCGACAATTCGATCCTGCAGACCGTTATTCCCCAGTACGAGGATCGTAAGGAGGCCATGGATGCAGCCCGGGCCTTGCGTGACCGCCAGGTCGAAGAGATAAAGGGTGCTGGCCTCAAGTCGAAAGACGACATGAAGGCATACGCCTTGTCCCAGGTGGCTACGGTCAACAATCTCCTTGCCGCCAAGGCCAGTGAAAAGGAAGCGACCGAGTATCGGTCGTGGGTCTTGGCCGCGGCCCAGGCCACGGCGGAGGCTGCCAAGGAAGGCGGCTTCCTTGGCATTGGAGGCACCGAGGTCAGCGACGACGAGCAGGCGGCGCTCAACGAGATCGCAGCCGCACTCGGTATCGCCTAGGCCAACGCAATCGCGACCGCGAGCCGCAGGCCTCGTTCAAGATCGTCGTGGTCGTGGTACCGGGCCCAGTTAAGCCAGAGTCCGTTTTGTACCACGATCACATCGGTGGCTCGTTGTTGAGCCCGCTCATCGGTAAGACCCGGCCTTGCCGCTGCGATGACTCCGGCCAGATTCTCGGCGTAGCGCTGATAGAGGTCTCGCTCAACCTTGGCCAGATCATCGTCGGTGCGGGCGGTGGCCCAGAGACTGATGCGCAGGTGGAGGTACTCGGACGCCAGGAAGTCGTCATCGAATGCACCACGAATGTAGGCCTCAGCTTTGGCCTCGGCCGAGGCTCGTGTTCCGGGCGAGTCATCCGACGATCCGGCCTGTTCCATGGCACCGAGGGACCGCTCCAACAAGATGTCGGTGGCTCGCTTGAACGATTCTCGAATGAGAGTCTGTTTGTCGTCGAAGTGATAGCTCAATAAGCCGAGCGAAACGTCAGCCTCCTGGGCCACTGATCGAAGGCTCGCTCCCCGCAAACCCTCACGCACAATCACAGCCGCCGCCGCTTCCAGGATCTGATCAGGCGTGTCGGCAGCCGCGGCGGCAGACGAGTCGAGAGTGGCTGAACCTGTCGAACCGGGCGATTGTTCGCTCATGGTCGCACTGTACCTCAGACCGTGTCTCGCAGCCTGAGGGCTCGTCGCTTGTGTGTTGACTGGACAAACGTCCAGTCGTTCTTCTACCCTCGGTTTTGCTTCTTTGGACAAACGTCCGACGGTCGGTTCCCAACCTCTGAGGAGATTGCCATGCTCACTCACCGGTCAAGCGTGATTGAAGAACTCGTCGATCTCGATCGTTATCCCATCCATCGGTTGGCTGATCCCAACCGAGAAGAGTTGATCGTAGAGACGCGTCGTCAAATGGACCAGTCGGGTTGTTGTCGCATCTCGGACTTCGTTCGCCCTGAGGCCATCCAGACGATGTTGGCCGAGGCCCGATCACTCCATGGATTCACCAACTGGGCGACCCAGGATCACAACCCCTACTCCTCCCCCGACGATCCGTCGTTTCCCGAAGACCACCCCCGACGTTTTTTCCAGTCGCGCACCAGTGGCTTCATCAACTCCGACCATCTGGCCGCAGATTCCCTACTAAACCAGCTGTATGACGCTGACCTCTTCACCCACTTTGTCTGGGAATGTCTTGGCACCGCCAGCCCCATCTACCGCTGGGCCGACCCACTGGGCTGCAATCCCTACGGCGTGATGGAGCCAGACCACTACTTCCCGTGGCATTTCGATGGCAACGAGTTCACTGTCTCGGTCCTGGTTCAGAAGGCCGATCAAGGTGGAGTGTTCGAATACGTGCCCGACATTCGAACCCCGGGTCACGAAAACTACCAACGGGTTCAGGCTGTGTTGGAAGGTAGGCGAGACGGCGTGCACGAACTCGACCTCCTACCCGGTGACCTGCAGTTGTTCAAAGGCCGATTCTCCATGCACCGCGTGACCCGGATTGTCGGCGACACCACCCGCTACATCGCTCTGCCAACCTACGTGCACGACCCATACAGGATGAACAGCCCGCATCACTCCACCAACTTCTACGGACGGGCGACCGACCTTCATCGTCAGCGGGCCGAGACGCTGACAACCGTCGACGGGCTGGTCGACTAATGAAAGACACCGATACACCAACGATCAACCGGGTTGGCGTGATCGGCCTCGGCAACATCGGCGGCGGGGCGGCCGACAACCTGTTGAAAGCGGGCTTCGAGGTCGTGGTGTCGGACCTCGACCAGGCCAAGGTCGCTCGTCTCTGCCGCCGGGGCGCAGAAGCAGGAACCGTGGCCGAAGCAGCCTCCTGTGATGCCGTTTTCACTTCCCTGCCCGGACCACCGCAGCTCAGAGCGGTCGGCCTGGGGCCCGACGGCATTGCGGCCAACCTCAAACCGGGATGTATTTGGATTGAGCTGTCAACCAACGACGCCGCTACGGCCAAAGAGTTATATGAGGCCTGCCATCGGGTCGGGGCCGGATTCGCTGATGCCCCAGTATCGGGCGGGCCCGAGGGAGCGGCGGCCGGAACGCTGTCGATTTTTGTCGGCGGTCAAGACAACGAGGTCGCCGCTATCCGGCCCTTGCTTGGTGCCATTGGTTCAAAGGTGTTTCATGTCGGGCCGTTGGGTGCCGGCTTGGCGGCGAAGATCGCCCAAGTCACGCTGTGTTACACCCAGACTGTGGCCCTAACCGAAGCCCTTGTGTTGGGGACCAAGGCGGGAGTTGATCCAACCATGATGCTGGAGATAGTGCAGCAAAGCGCCGGGCGGTCCTATGTCTCCGACGTGTACGGCCCGGAAATCCTGGCCGGCACCTACGATGCCTCATTCCCAATCAGCCATGCCGCCAAAGACATGCGACTAGCCGACGAATTGGCCGACACGGTCGGGGCCGACCTGCCCATGATCGCTGAGGTGCGGGCCCTCTACGACGAGGCCGAGGAGCTGTTCGGTTCCGCCGCCCCCCACTTGATGTCGGCCCGTATACGCGAAGATGCTAATCACCTATCGTTACAGAACCAATCATCAAGGAGCTCCGGATGACCGAGACCACAACCCCTCGTGAAGTAGTGGCCGAGGACTTCACCGCCGTCAACGCCCGATCGTTCACTGGCGACGAATGGCAGGCTCGAGTTGATTTGGCCGCCATGTACCGGCTGGCCGCTCACTACGGCTTCGACGACACCATCTGGAACCACATCACTATGCGGGTACCAGGCTCCGACCACGACTTTTTCTTAAACAAGTTCGGGCTGCTCTATAACGAGGTCACGGCGTCAAACATCATCAAGGTCGACGCCGAAGGAAACGTGCTGGAAGGCCCGGCCGACGTCAACACGGCCGGCTTTGTCATCCATTCCGCAATCCATAACGACTTTCCGAAATGGAAGGTCGTGTTCCACGCCCACGTTCCCGATGCCCTAGCCATAACGGCGCTGGCCGACGGCTTCCAACATCTGGTGCAAGACACCTCGATGCTTTATGGCGAGATCGGCTACCACGACTGGGAGGGCCTCTCCCTGACGTTGGAAGAGCGGGAACGCCTTGCCGCCAACATGGTAGGCAACAGGGTTCTCATCATGCGCAACCACGGGTTCTTGACCGTAGGCGAGACCGCCGGTGAGGCGTTTATGGTCATGCACTATTTCATTCGCGGTTGCCGAGCGCTGTTGGCCGCCCACGGCAGCGGCCTCAAGATCGATCCCGGCCCGACCGATATTTGGGAGCTGGCCAAACGTCAGTACGACCACTTCCCGCTGGGCAAATACGAGTGGCCGGCCCTGCTCCGCATGCTGGATCAAATCGACCCGTCCTACCGTCAATAGGACCGATCGGGTTTACGTGAAGGTTGAGTCAGTAACCACAACTCTGGTAGACGTTCCGTTCCCGAAACCGATCGGCACTGCTATCCATGCCATGTCATCGGCCGGGTGTTGTGTGGTCACAGTTCGTTGTGTCGACGGACTGATCGGCCAAAGCCACCTGTTCACCATCAACGCTGAACACCTGCGGTCATTCGACAAAATGGTGCAAGGTTTGGCCGAAACGTTTGTGGTCGGCCGCGATATTCGCCACACCGAGGCCATTTGGCACGATGTGTTCCAGGCCATTAACCCCGCCGGTCAAGCCGGTGTCACCATCTCGGCCCTTTCCACCCTCGACGTCGCCTGTTGGGATGCCGTCGGCCGGTCGCTCGATCAGCCTCTACACCTGCTGTGGGGGGCATGCCGGAATTCGGTCGACACCTACGCGTCATCCGGTCTTTGGCTTTCGGCCACAATCGACGAACTCCAGGCCGATGCAACGGCGTTTGTCAGCGCCGGATTCCGAGCCATGAAAGTTCGGGTCGGCCACAACAACCCCAAGATTGATGCCGAGCGAATAGGAGCCGTTCGTGATGCGGTCGGGCCCGATATCAAACTGTTGGCCGACGCCAATCAGAAATGCACGCCGGTGGAGGCCATACGTCTCGGTCGGGCCTTGGCTGAGGCTTTGTCCCCGCAAGATCTGGTCTGGTTGGAGGAACCGGTGCCAACCCTCAACCGCATCGGTCATAACCAAGTGCGCAACGCCCTCAACCCAATCGGCGTTGCCATCGCCACCGGCGAAACCGAATACACCCGCTACGGCGCTCGCGACATGATTGCCGCCCAAGCCTGCGACATCTATATGCCCGACCTGCAACGGGTCGGTGGCTACAGCGAATTCCAGAAAACGGCAGCCCTTTGCGCCGCCAACGATCTGCCGGTCTCAAGCCACTTCTACACCGAGCAGAGCCTCTGCTTGGCCGGTTCGATCGACAATCTCATCTCGGTTGAGCACATCGACTGGTTCGCCCCTTTGTTCAACGAATCAATAGAGCTCCAGGACGGGCAACTGGTCATTCCCGACCGTCCCGGTACCGGGTTCACCTACAATCCCGACGCCATGGACCGCTACAAGATCGGAAATTGATATGCGCATTTCGCTCGACGGCCGACGAGCCTTTGTCACCGCCGGAGCCGCAGGCATGGGCCGGGCCACGGTATTGGCCATGTTCGACGCTGGAGCCACTGTGTTCACATGCGATATCGACGAAGCCGCGATGAGCGACCTCCCAGCCGAAGTCACCCGGTGGCGCTGCGATGTTTCGTCGTCGGCCGAGCTGAATGCCATCTTCGACGAGATCCTGCCCGGCGGTCTGGACTTCATGATCAACAATGCCGGAATCGCCGGGCCAACAAAATACGTTGAAGACATCGAAGATGACGAATGGAGTAAGACGCTGGCCGTCAACGTCGATTCGCAGTTTTACTGCACCCGACGGGTGGCCTCGGTGTTCAAGGCCCAACAGTCGGGGGTGATTATCAACCTGATTTCCAGCGCCGGCATCTTGGGCTACCCCACTCGTTCCCCTTACGCTGCAGCCAAATGGGCATCCACCGGATTGACCAAAACATGGGCCATGGAACTTGGTCCTGACAACATCCGGGTCAACGGCATCGTCCCAGGAAACGTCAACGGCGACCGCATGGACCGAGTGGTGGCCGCCCAGGCCAAGGCCACCGGCGAAACGGCCGAGGAAATCAAGCGACAGTACGGCCTCAGCGTTTCCATGCAATGTTGGGTCGACAACGAAGAGATCGCCGACCTCATCGTGTTTCTGTGTTCCGACCAGGCTCGCCATATCTCAGGCCAAATCATTGGCGTTGACGGCAATACCGAAACACTCTGGGCCCGAACCTAATCCTTCGATCGACCTGGGCTCACAACTGCAGTCGGTCTACGCTACGTACATGACAAGTGGTTCCCCGAGCCGAACCGGCGGCTGACCATGGCAGGGGAAACGTGTTCGTCATGCAGTCGCTCCTTGACCGCCGACGCGAAGTTTTGTGCGCAATGTGGTCACCCGACGGCGACAAATCACGGCGGCCTAACCCTGCTCGAGCTCGACAGTCGTTCGCGGGCACCTGGCACCGTCAGCGAAGGTCAGGTCACTCGGGGTTCGCCGCTGCGGCTCTTGACGGCAACGGCCGCAGCGTTGTTGGCAGTTCTGGTCTTGCTGGTCGTGGTAGCCCAATCTGATTCCGACGATCCTGCGGGCGAGGATGAAACAGCCGAGGATGACAACCCTTCCGCTTCCGACAACTCAGAGGCCGCTACCGGCGACGGCCAAGACAGCACTGAGGGTGATAAACCTAGCGATGGCGGTGCGATCGAATCGGCCACAGACGGTGAGATCGAGCTCATGTCGATGCTCGGCGATCAGCAACTGGTTGCCGTCGGCCGGGGTCGAATGCTCCTGGTCAATCCCGACAACGATCAGGTGGTTGAGTATTCGCTTGGTGGAACACCGGTCGGGGTGGTCGATCGGGAGCTGGTTCTTTTTCGTCCGGCTGAAGGATTTGTGGCCGTCGATCTCGACGATCCTGAGGCTTCGACCAGGTCAATAGTGTCCTTGGATGAACTGGCAGCAGTGGAGACCGACGCTGCGGTGCAGCTTCCGGTCAACGCTGTTCTCCGAGTGGACAACACACTGCTGATCGAATACGTGTTTTCGCCCCTAGGGTCGATCGACAGCCAGTCGATCGCCTACGTGGTCGACGTCGAATCGGGCCAGCTGCAACGCTCGTCTCTTGATGTGGGGCGTCCAAGTTGGTGGTTCGGCCACGGTCGCCTGGGTCTGGCCTGGGTTCCCGATGCTGGCCTCTTCGACGGACTGGATGGTCCGACCAGGAAGATCTCGGATGGCTTCCCGCTGCTCTTTGCCGCCGACTACGTGATCACCTACCAGTGCGCGGAGCCGGGCGAATGCACGGTGAGCTGGCTCGACCGCCACACCGGTGAAACGGTCGATCGAACTCTGCCGGCTTTTGAGGACATGTGGTGGCGGCTGAGCGAGGTTGGCAGGGGCGGCTGGTTGTTGCTGCTAGAGGGTGCCGACCGCCCTCGCTATTTCGATGTGAGCCGAAATCGTTGGCTCCCGGACGAAGTCGACCCGCCTCGAGCCGGACTAGCCGAAAGCGGAAGGTTCGACGGGCGATCAGAGACAGTCTCTTCCGACGGGCGGCTGCTCGCCATTCCCGATGGCTCGCAGCTGATCCTGCACGACATGGACAGTGAAATCACAGAGAAGTTCACAGTGGCCGGTCTGACCCGGGGACAGCGGCTGTTTTTTGTCGAGACCTAGCCTGAGCCGCCAACGTACCGTCGGTCGCGCCGACGATCGCGTTTCTCGTAGCGGGCTTCTCGTCGCCGATCGCGACGGGCGTTTCGGAGGTCACGACGGCTGTCGTCAAGCATGTCTCGGAGAATCTCGACCTCTTCTTCGAGATCGTCAACCGATGGTCCTTCCACCACGTCAGCGCCCTCGTCGGCTGAAGCAGACTTGCGACGCCGTTTCCGTACTGCCGACTCATTCGGTTCCACCGACGTGGACGGATTTTGCGGTTCAGGCGTCTTAGCCGGCTCAAGCTGTTTCGCGGACTCAGGTTGTTTTGTTGATTCGGTTGATCCAACCGACGCCTTGGAGGCGTCCTGCTTCGACGGCGCGACTTTCTTGGACCGAGGAGGCGCCTGTTGCTGGCGCTGTGCAGGGACGGGACGACCTGGTGGAGGTGGCGGAAGTGAACCCTGGAGTCTGCCGGTGGAAGGGCGACCGCGAACCTGACTTTGGGCTTTGGCCAAGGCTGCGGCTTGACGACGGTTTTCCTCAGCCACGCGGGCATCCTCGACCGAATCCCGGACATCGTCGACGATGGATTCCACTGCCTCTTTGAGCATTCGACCAACCATGAATCAATGGTAGAACACCTTGCCGGTGGCGTTCAGTCAGAGCACATTGCGGCCCGCGGCTAATCTCTCACCCGATAGACCCAATAGTCGCCGGTGCTGTCCATCGTGTACGGCTGATCCGGCAAATGAATCACCAGCTCAAACACACCCTCGTCGATCAGGGCAGCAGATACGTCGGCGTAGCCAGTGTCGTCCTGGTATGCCTTGCGGGTTGACACCACCATCAAACCCTCGGGTTGCACCATCTTGGCAATTGGTCGCAGTGCTGTTGGTGGAACATGCCCAACCGTGAACACCCCGCCGATGGTCAATATATCGGCATGATCGATGAGGTGAGCGGGAGGGTCTTCGGTGAGATCGATGCCCGACTCAAGGCTGCGATAAGCGCCGGTCTCAGCCGCCACCGCCACCATCTCCGCCGAGAGGTCAACCCCGTCGATCACCTGGTATCCGGCAGCGTTCATTGCGATGGCAACTTGCCCGGTTCCACAACCGGCATCAAGTACCGTGACCGATTGGTCGGCAAAGCGGCGACATGAAGGATCATTTGCAGCCAGGAGATCAATGGCTGACATCAACGCCGCCACCATTGACTGCGGAAGGCCATAGCCGTGGCCGGCCACGTCGGCGTCGTAGGTTACCGCCCACTTGCTGTAGAACGAAATAAGTTTGTTGCGATCACCGTCAAGGCTCATGGCCTCTCGCATCGACTCGGTCATGTCTTCGGCCACGGATGTCGTCCCCTTTGTGCAACAGCTCTGCTGCCGCACGTTCTGGCGTCAACACAGCCTGGCCGCATTTTGGAGTCAACTCAAGCTTTGACGGTTGTCACCTCGATCCAGCGCCCGACTGGCCGTGCCCGGTCAACCGTTATTACCCTATGCGAATGGAGCAGCTCGTAATAACTATCCTGGGCGACGATCGAGCCGGGCTCGTCGATGCCTTATCCGGTGCCATCACTCGCCACGGAGGCAACTGGGAACGTAGTCAGATGATCGAGTTGGCCGGCAAGTTCGCTGGCGTGGTGTTAGTCAAGATCGCACCTTCAAAAGCCCCTGCACTCAAAGCCGAACTCGAAAAGATCGAGGCCAGCGGCCTACTCAACATCGAGATGGAGCAGGTCACCCTCGAGGCCGATCACGGCGTGCATCATTTGTTCGATGTGGAAATCACCGGGCAGGATCATCCCGGCATCGTATTTGACATTTCTCACGCCTTGGCTGAAGCCAAGGTCAACATCGAAGAGCTGAGTTCCGAGGTCGTTCCCGCCCCCATGGGGGGCGAGATGTTCAAAGCCCATGCCGTCGTCGAGGCTCCGGAATCGATCGATCTCGATGATCTGCAAGACCTTATTGAGGCCGTCGCTACCGACTTGGTCGTCGACGTCGATCCACACCAAGGCTGACGCCGGTCGAACTGCGGGCTCCCAAGGGTGCCCTGGACGACCACCCGGC
>JAVJHY010968461.1:1026-12738 GCA_035593235.1 Phascolosoma agassizii | reverse complement strand
CGCAGATTTCGATGGGTTCGAGACCGTGCTATCCAACCTCTTCGAGCTCGATTCCGGGCACGCCTGCGGCTACCAGCTCGCGTGGGCAGGCGTGAAATACGAAGCTCTCGACGCCGTCGTCCCCGGACTCGTCTCCGTCTGACCGATCACACCGGTGACGTGTTGCGATGGTCGGCGCGTCGTGGGCGCGTCGGGAGGAGTCGCGTTCACAGCACGCCTCGCGCGTCTACGACTAACCGCGTCGGACGCACTTTCAAAACGAGAGACCCACGAGCAAATTGCCTTGGATGAACCAGTCAGGCTTGCCATCTCGTGGGCCGATGTCGGCCACTCCCAGACTGAAGATCGTTCCAAACTGGGGCGCGATGTAGAACCCGACCCGCTGGTCTCCGTGATACGCGAACCCACCCGGCTCGAAGAACCCAAAACGGTAACCCACATTGACCTCTCCGAAGAGCGCGGCGGTCGTGTACTCCTGACTGTCGACCTTGTTGGTACCCCAGGCGATTCCTGCGAGTACAAGAGCCTCGAGGTGCAAGCCCCGCCAGAAGTACTGACGGTAGCCGAGCCCCAACATGTACTCGTCGATCGTCTCGACGATGTCGTGTTCGATGTGCGGCCGAATGTAGAAGATGACGAGAAGGTCGCCTCGCAAACCTCCCGACTCGCCCCATGCCGTCCAGCTGAACTTGGGCTTGATGATGTGGACCGTTGGGATGAAGGGCTGAACGAGATCGAGTTCGGCGCCCAAGCGGTGGGTCTGGGGTTCCGATTCGGTTTCAGGCTGCGCCATTGCTGGGACGGCGGTGCCCCACCTTTTCGATGCGCCTCAACACCGTCGCAGTGGTTGTGTGAAGTACCGCTGCGGCGCGCGTGGCACTGCCTTCTTCGGCGGCTGCGAGCACCGCAGGGACACCGGTCAGGAGCTCGACTGGCAACCGGTCCAACCTCGCTTCGAGGAGTGTTTCGCTCATGAAACGGGTGGTGTCACTCAATGGTATGGATAGCTACCACCTAAACGCTCATCTTGTCTTTTGTTATGTTTTCAGGCGTTTCGATGAAGCAGGTCCTCGTCTTTGGTCTGGCACTGACTGCGATTCGGCTGAGACCGTGATCGGTGTCCGCCTTTTCGATCGACTTCCGACCGGGCTGCTGGGAACGACCGCGCTGACGGCGGTTCTGCCTTGGGTCGAGCAGTGTGCCGCATCGATCGACGGGATGCGAAGGGAGGCGGCCGGCCTCGACCTGACACCATCTGGGATGGTGCGCGTGGCGGTTCCCCCGACCATCGCGAGCCACATATTGGTCCCACAGCTCGCGACGCTGCGTGCGCGGAATCCGAACATCACCCTCGAGTTTGCCGCCGCCAGCACTCTGGTCGATCTCGGGCAGCGAGAAGCCGACCTGGCCCTGCGGGTGACCAAGCCGGTCGAAGGTGATCTGGTCGTTCGCAAGTTGAAGGACTATCGAATGGTCGTGGTATGCGCGCCGCGGCTCGCCGAGGTAGCGAGGACCCAGCCCAACGAGCTTCCGTGGCTGAGCTGGGATCGCAGCATGGCGCACATCCCCGAAGCACGGTGGCTCGCGGCGAGGTTCCCGGACGCGCGGGTCATGCTCGCTGCGTCCGAGCTCACCACGCTGCTGCGGGCCGCGCGAGCCGGTGTGGGTGCATTGCTCGCCGCCGAACCGGTCGCCGCGCTGGAGGGAGGGCTCGTGCGCGCACCGATCGAAGGTCTCGAGACGCCGAGCGGCAGCCTGTGGCTCGTCGCCCATCGCGCACTGCGGAGCGTGCCTCGTGTCGCAGCGGTGTGGGAGTGGATCGAGAGCTACTTTGCCACCGAAGAACGCGCCCTGACGCTGCCGATGGGCGAACCCGCAGTGCGCTAGTGTCGAGACAGTTCGGTGCTGACCCCTCCCCGCTTGAAGTGATCCGCCCTCTTCCAGGACGCCGATCTCGGCTCGGCCAATTCTCGACCAAGATCAGTTCAACCTGCGAGCGGTCTCGGGCGGTGGCCGCGGCCGATCCCTCGTGTCATGTTGGCTGTGTGTGGCGTTCATGCTTTCTCGTCCTCCTCGCGTGCGGCTCGGCCTCGGACGTCGACTCTGGCGTCGACTCCAGCGCCGATTCGGCGATTGACTCGGAGTTCGACTCCCCGGCTGATTCGGCGACTGATGCGGCGACTGATGCGGCGACAGACTCGGACGACGCCTGTGGGATGTTGAGCAGTCTCGACGACTGCGCGCGTGTCGGAGTCGCCTACGCCGAGTGTGGTGGGGATGGCGAGGCAGTATTCGCTTGTGGTGATGAGGACATCGACTCATGCCGTTGGTTTTCCGGAGGATGTGTTCCGCCGGGACACATCGTGTCGAGTTGTAGCGCCGCCGACTTCTGCTGCTTCGACGACTCGCCGTTTGAGGAGTTGGAGCGCAATCCCTATCCGATCGGCAACTTCCTCAGCAGCTTCACGACGCCGGTCGACGGCGACTCCGACCTGACCATCACAACCACCGCTGCGACCGCGAGCGAGCCACCAGAACTCACCGTCGATTGTAGTCGCCTCCCGACACGGACGACTCCGTGTGTGCGACCCTCGCTGACGATCGTCGAGGACGTCACCACACGTGCGGTCCAACTCTACGGCTTTCCAGACGCGACTTCCGGGTCATCTGGGTGGGGGTTAGTGATCGAGGTCGAACAGGTGCCGAGCACGACCGGCGCGCGCGTGTGCAAGCTGCGTTTCTCGGACATCGAACACGCGATGTGCGCACCCCCAAACCCGAACTGTGCAAACGCTGGCACACTCGAAGTGACAGCAACCGGCGAACTCCATGGGACGCTCGATGCTCAGTTTGACGACATCGATATTTCGGTTGTGTTCTGATCGTGGGATCCGCGATCGTGGGATCCGCGAGTAACTCCGACGCTTACTTAATCTTGACACGCCCCTGCGCTCGGATCGCCCAGCTCCACCGGTACTAGATACCGACGCTTACTTAAACTTGACGTGCCATCAGGCGCAGGTCCGAGCCCGGCTGGTGTGGGCCCGAATTGGCGGCTTCAACAGGGATGGGGGTTGGAGCCCCGGGCTTATAGCCCCCGATTTGTGCGACTTACAACTACCAAAATGGGTGGAAAAGCTCACTGAGCCTTGATCTCCCCCTCCTCGCCCGGCAGCATGCCTACATGGCGATGAGTCCCGCCCCTGGGGGCGCAAGACCACAGTCAGGCAAAAGCAGCCGAGTCATCCCGTTTGGGAAGTATCTGCTGCTCGAACGCCTCGCAGTGGGTGGAATGGCAGAGGTGTTCCTCTCGAAATCCTTCGGTATCGAAGGCTTCGAAAAGATCATCGCCATCAAGCGAATCCTGCCGACGATGGCGGAGGACGAAGACTTCATCGAGATGTTCATCGATGAAGCGAAGATCGCTGGACAGCTCAACCACGCCAACGTCGTTCCGATCTACGAGCTCGGAAAGATCGGCGACTCCCACTACATCGCGATGGAGTACGTCTGGGGCAAGGACCTACTCCAGATCATGAATCGCTTCCGACGTCTGCGAAAACGAATGCCGGCGGCCATGGTGGCGTTCATCGCAGGTCGCATGTGTGAAGCGCTCGAGTACGCGCACACGAAACGCGACCGCAAAGGCACGCCGCTCAACCTAATTCACCGAGACATCTCCCCGCAGAACATCCTGTGCAGCTACGAAGGCGCGGTGAAGCTCATCGACTTCGGCATCGCGAAGGCGGCGAGCCGCACCACCAAAACCCAGGCGGGTGTTCTGAAGGGCAAGTTCGGCTACATGAGTCCCGAGCAGGTTCGCGGGCTGCCGATCGATCATCGCTCGGACATCTTCGCCGTCGGCACGTGCATGTACGAAATGCTCACCGCGGATCGGCTCTTCCTCGGCGAGAGTGACTTCTCGACGCTCGAAAAGGTCCGGCACGCCACCGTGTCGCCGCTCGGGGAGCTCGTGCCGGGAATCCCCGAGCAGCTTGAAAAGGTGGTCATGAAGGCGCTTAGCCGCGAGCCCGCCGACCGATGGCAGACAGCGGGCGAGCTCCAAGAAGCGGTGCAAGAGTTCCTCGCCACGCAGCGACCTCCGTTTACGACCTCGAAGCTGGCGTCGTGGATGAAGTCTGCGTTTACCAGCGAGATGGGCGTCGAGAAGAAACGGCTGGATGGATACGCGCATGTGGGCCGGCCCTCCGTGTTGGGCTCGGGTCCGGCTGGAGCACCGCGCGCGCCCACGCCGAGTGCGGGGTTGCACAGCACGTCGAGGCCCAGTCCTCCGCGACCCGCAGTGCCCGTCAGAACCGCAGTGCCCGTCAGAGCCGCAGTGCCCGTTGGGGTCGCAGCGCCCGTTGGAACCGCAGCGCCCGTTGGAACCGCAGCACCCGTTGGAATCGCATCGGGCGCCGCACCCGTCGGGCCGCCAGCGCCGATGTCAGGTGCGGTCGGCCTCTTGGACGACGAGCTCGACGAGGTCGGCGACATGGTATCTGACGCGACGATGGTCACCGCGTCGCCGTTCGACGCCATCGAAGCTGGTGCCGCTGGATTCGACGACCTCGAGGAAGAGGCCACGAGCATCTTCTTCACGTCGGATGACCTCGAGGAGATTCGGCCTGCATCCGGATCGACCGGGTTGCCGGGCGGCTCCGTTCAAGTGTTCGCACCGCCCGTGGGGCTGCGGGGGCCCTCTCCCGAACCAGTCGCATCCGAGGCGACACTCGCGGTGTCGCTCGACTCTGTGTCCGTGGGCGCACCGATGGTGGGCGCACCCGGTGTCAGCATAGGTGCCGGTGTTGCACCGGGCCCCGGAATGCGCGACGAGCGTCCCACGCTGATCGCCGGAGAAGAACTCGGCACCATGCCGCCGCAGCCCGCTGGCATCCAGCCTCAGAGTGGGCCTCCGGTTGGCTTCCAGGCTCCACCTTTTCAACAGGCTCCAGGTCAACAGCGTCATCTCCAGACCATGGAGATGGGAGCGCTCGAGCCCGATAGGAATGAGAAGATCAAAAAGATCGCGATGTTCGCACTCGCGGCCGTCGTGTTGATCGGCATCGGTGTCGCCGCTGCCGTCGCGCTCGTTGGAGGTGGCGGAGCAGCGGCTGGAATCATCGAGGTTCGCACTGTGCCGGACGTGAACGCTGAGGTTCGAATCGACGGCGTGGGCAGAGGCCACGCACCGGTTCGCATTTCCGAAGTCCCCTCCGGTTCACGGGTCGTTCAAGTCGTCGCGGACGGCTACGAAACTGTCGAACGAACCATCGATGTGGGCGAGGGCAGCACCGCCGCTCTCGACCTGGTGTTGATCGCCAGCAACCGACCCACCGTCGTGGCGTCGAACACATCGCCCATGGTCGTCGCAGAAGTGCCCACACCCATGGTGGAGACTGTCGTCGATCCCGAGCCGACCATGGAAGGGACGGAAACGGCGGAAGCGGCAACCATGGAAGCGGCAACCATGGAGGCCGAAACCGCGATGGCGGCAACGACCATGGCGGCGACCATGGTGGCACCGCGCATGACCGTCGTGCGGACGGAGATGATGTCGACCGCCATGACCATCGTCCGCAGCGAAGACCCACCCAGTTTCATGACCATCAACCGTCCGTCGATGAGCGTCAGGATGTCGACCACCAGGATGTCGGCCCGAGGCCGAGGTCAACTTCTGGTCAACAGTGACCCATGGTCAAAGATTCTCGTTGACGGACGCGAGCGCGGCAACACGCCTCAGCGCTCGCTCAGCGTCTCGGCCGGGTCCCATCGCATCGAGCTGCGCACCCAAGACGGCCGAAGCCACCGGCGAACCGTCGAAGTCGAGAACGGCGCCACCGTCCGTGTGATTCACCGGTTTTAGACCGCTCGCAGGTTGAACGGATTCGATGATCTTGGTTCTAGGGCGTCTAAAGGCGCTGTGCTGCTGGGCTGTTGGGATCGAGCTCCACTGCTCGCTGATAGGCTTGTCGCGCCGCCGCTGTTTGGCCCTTGGCGGTGAGAACATCACCCAGCAAAGCGCGATAACGCGCGCGGCGACGTCGCAGTCGAACCGCGTCCCGCGCCCAAGCCTCGGCGGCATCGAGGTCGCCCGCATCCACGAAGTGACGAGCCAACGCCTCGGAGACGTGTGGGTTCACTTCGTCCGCGAGTGCGGCACCGTGCAGGATCCTCAGGCGCTGTGACACGCGTGAGTCTCTCGCCCGTTCGAGAAGCGCGTCTGCGCGGACACGATCTCGCCCCCCTGCAATGTCGCTAGGGCCAAACGTCGAAGGAGGAACCGGAAGCGCCGCCGTCTCCGAGTTGGGAGGTTCGACCACATTCGTGGAGTCGGTCTGCTCAGGCTGCATCGACTCCTCCGGATTGACGGGCGCCTCCACGGGAGTAGGCGCTACCGGCTCCATCGCCGTGACAGACTCGACCGGCTCGCTCGGCTGGTCTGATTCAGGCGGCTGGTCTGATTCGGGCGGCTGGTCTGATTCGGGCGGCCGGTCTGATTCGGGCGTCGGGTCTTCCGGTAACGCATGACTCGGGATCACCGGCAACTGTTCCGTCACCATATCGTCGGTCGCGGACGCGTGTGTGAGTGCGGGGTAGAAGTGCGCAACCGTCGCAATGCTCGCGACGATGAGAATCCCTGCAGCGATCATCAGAATTGTGCTCGTTCGATTGGAAGGCGCTTGCACGGCGGGGTGCGCTCCGGCGGCGTCCGCAAAAGGAGGCGCAGGAGGGGGAGCCGACTCGACGGGGGGTGGTGGACTCAGCGGCTCAGGCATCGGCGTCGCCTCGATCGCCTTCGCTTTCACCGTCTGTGACTCCTGTGACTTCTGTGCAGGGTCCGGCGGGTGCTTCGGGCTCGCTGCCGGGCTCGGCCCACTCGGAGGGACGCTCGAAGCGTGCGGCGTGTCGGCGAGCAGCTTGACCAGCGCCGAGGAAGGGCGCGGCGGCGGTGGTGGCGGTGGCGGTGGCGGCGGAACGAACGACGACAGGGGCGACGACGGCGTGCCCGAGGCGCTTCGGGTCGTCCTCTGCTGGGACACTGGCGTTGGGCGACGTGGTGGTCGCAGCGGCGACACGATGAGCTCCGGCCCTTCGCTCTGAGGTGACTCACGCGCGACAGGCGGCGCGCTCGCGCCCTGGACTCCGGGCCGACTGCTGCTCCTACGTTTCGCTGCTGGAATGTCCTGACGTGTCGCCAGGTCGTCGACCTCGAGGGCGAACTTCTGAGTCGTATCCGCTTCATCCGGGCGATCGATGACCGTGTCGAAGCCTGGTGGACTGATCTCGCCGCTCGGAACTTCAGGCTGTTTCGAGGTGAGGTCGCTCCACTCGCCCTGCCCTGTCACCTCGTCCTCGCTGAGATGGAAAGCATCGCTGGGAACGCCGCTCGGAGGTGGCACGGACTCCTTGATGCGAGACGTCGGGGTTTCGATTCGAAGAGTGACCTCGCGGCTGTCGCCTGCTGCCCTGCGCGTCGCCTCGATCAGCTCCTCGGCTTCTTCACGGCGTGTCTCGCGTGTCGCTGCTGGAACGGGCCCGAGCAGCTCGGCCTGCGCCGCACTGAGAGCCTCGCCGATCGGCTCCATGACGTTCATCTCGTGCGCAAAGCTTCGCCGCTGCACGCTGCCACGCGCAGACTTGAGTCGCAGCATGACAGCGAGCGCCTCGATACCTTGCAGACGTGCATCGTGATCTGCCTTGGCGTGCCATGACGCACTGATGACCAAATCGCCGCTGACCTCCACACGACCCACCGAGTTCGGAGCATCGAGTTCGAGTTGCAGCACGTCCGTGGCTACTTCGCCCAGCGAACGGATCACTCTCGCCAAACCAATTCGTCCCAGCGGGACGGTGAAGCCCGCGTCGCTCTTGGCCTGACGCCGCACCGCGCGATCCAACGCGGTGAATCTCTCCACGATGGCGCCCAGCGCGAGCATGTCCGGCCGATCCACAAATGCCGGCCAAATGCGGCTCCAACCGAAGTCCGGTGGCACGGCGGCCCACTGAAACCGAAGGTGACCTTGGATTCGTCCGAACACGCGGGGCTCCTCGGCACCTCGCGGCGTATCGACCAAGACCACGTGCGGGTCCAGGAAGTCGAGTCGGTCCAACCCGCGGCCGTCGATGTTGGTGATCCCGACGCCGCAGCCAAGAGCGCGAAGCTCCTGCGCGAGTGCATCGCTCAAAACCGGGTCGTCCGCCACGAGCAGCACACGAGCTTGATCGAAGAGCCGCTCGGCTTTGGGGACGAGCGGCGTGGGAGCCATCGACAACAGCTTCGGATCCGACTCCCCCATCCCGTCCGGTTCTGTTTGCCTCATTCTGTGCCCAGAGGCCACACAAAACCCCTCACTGGGCCTGGGATTCTGCCTCCACCGCCTTCTTTAGTAGCCGGAAGGGACGGACGGGTCTTCACCGCCTGTGGACTCTTCGATCGGAGACTCGGGCGGGGGCGGCACTCCGCCGACGAGGCGACACAGTCCGTGAATGCACGCTGGTTCGGCAGTGCAACTGGTGTGTTCGGAACGCGCGCTTGGGCAACCTTCACTGCACTCACTGGCGACGTCTGCGCGAAGCTCCTCCACGACATCGGTGCGCACAGCCATCGCTGAACCGCCCTCTGCACACGCACAACAGTTCACGACCAACACTGCACATTCCGTATCCACATCACAGGTGATGTGCTCGGGGTCGATCTCGATGACCGACACGCTGCGATCCAATGGCAGCGGTTCGCGTTCGCTTCCCGTTAGGACGTCGTACTCGAACACTTCGAAAGGCTCCGAAACGACGAGACCAGGTGGCTCCGCCGGCCAGTCGTCCTCGTTGCGCGATCGTCGCCGACGACTGCGGCTCGATGCAGCAGCCGCGACTGCGGCGACGGCCACGTTCACCGCAGCCCGCGCGACAGCAGACCCGAGTGCGCGACCGCCACTACCCCCGCATGCCGGCAAGAGCATCACTACGAACACCGGCATCAGCCATCTACGCACCACGCCACTCACCTGTTGGAATGGGTTCGCCACGATCTCGTCCACGATACACGTACGCCCAGGCCAATCGAGCTGTTCCCTTCACGACGGTGGGAATCACGGCGCGGTGATACATCGACTCGTCGAGTCGCTCCCACCCCTCGAAATCCTCGACCGAATCGAGGGTCTCGAAGAGTGAGTCGAGCCGCTCATAGTGCCAGACTTCACCGCGCACCGGTACCGACGCGTCCGTTTCGGAGACGCCTTTGGAGACGCCTTGGGAATCGCGCTCGGGCGTCGTGCAGACGAGACCGGGATACTCGCCCAAGTCGATCAACCGGCCATGCACGGTCGCGGCCTCGACATCGCGCAGGGAGGGGTCGGCCATCAACGGGGCCCTCAGGTGGCCCCGCTTCAAGGTTCCATACACAAACACACTCGCCGGCCAGGCAGCTCCGCGATCGCTCCGACACGCGCGCTCGAACATCGTGGCGTCGAGCGACCAATGGCGCAGACCTTCCTCCACGATCCGAACGTACGCACCCGTCGGAGCGACAAACTCGTTTTGGCGCCATCGTGCTCCGACGCGATACGTGGTCGCATCGAGCGTCGAACCATCGTCCAACACGACGGGGCCGACCAAGCGTTCGTACCGTCCCTCGTGCACGCCCTCTTTTGCATCGATGGGAGCGAGATCGACATCGAACACGACGCCGGGTGTTGCCGATCCCCTGCGCGACACCAAATCGACCGCACCGCCGCCTCGCGCCTCGGACTGATAGTGAAACACGAGCTCTGCATCTGGCCAGTATGCTCGACCTACCAAACGTGGCTCGATGAGTCGGCCTCTCTCGTTTCCCCAACGCGAGAGATCATCGAGGTTCAGGTTCGAACCATACGCAAAGTACAGAGCCACTCAGAGCGAACCCAGTCTCGAACGCTCACATGTCCGAAAACGCTCGAAGCGCGCCCAGGCCGTGGGATCCGCAGCTCGCACTGCCCGCGCAAACGCCAGTGTATCCCAGGCTTCGATGACTCTGCGCCGAAGCGAGTGCTGAACTCGAAGCAAGTCGTGGACGCTCATCGCTTCGGCGAGCGTGGTGGATGCCTCGGCGTAGCGCACGGCCTCTGCCGAGTGTTCGAGCCAGCGTTCGATCGACGCGCTGTGCTCGCGAACGTTCGCCTCCCAACTGGTCGCCCATGGGTCGTCGAGACCGGGCCACCTTTCGAGCAACCGAATCCGTAGCGTGTAGAACGCATCGTCGAGTTCGGTCTCCAGTTCCACGAGGCCTTGCTCGTGTTCGTCAAGCGCGAGCTGCACCTCTGCGAACCCGCGCTGTGCGGCCTCTTCATCAATCCGGCGTTCCTCATGCTCGCGCATAACTGCCAGCTGATCTGCCATCTTGACGGTGTGATTGAGTAGTCCTTGCATGAACTCGCGATCGCGGTCCTGCTCAGCCAGCAGGTTGCCGACCACGATTTTTGCTGTCTCCAGAGATGCCCTGGCCATAACTTAGTCTCCCGTTTCAATACGCCTTGGATCGGTATTCCCCATGAATCCGATCACCCGAGTAGGAATATTTGAGCAAAAGCCGTGCCGATTCGCGCTTTGGCGGAATTCCGGGCTTCATAACCCGAGATGTTTAGGCAACTGATCCAGTATTGGGCAGGTTCTGAAACGACATAATATCTGGAGTGTCCGGTTTTGGCACATCCGTTAACACATTGTTCACAAATGGAAATTCGCTATTCCGACAGTGAAAGGAACAACATTGGCAGCATCCGGCCAGGGATCGAGCCGGACGGAGCCAGCCCGATATCGCGCGCGCCCATGCGCCGATAGAACGGTGCCGCATACGGATCGGAATCGATCACCAGTCCTTGTGCGCCACCATCGCGGGCGACGTCGCAGGACCATTCGAACAGAGCTTTACCGGCGCCCGATCCAATCGCATAAGGAGTTCAGCCTCTTGCTCGATAATCCTAACCTGAGCTACACCTTCGACATTGCTGGTCCGTTCAGCCACGGCGACACTGGTCTGCTTGAGGTCATCCGGCCAAAGCCTGAGCTCTTCCGTGCACGCCGCCATGAACGCATCGTCATATCCCCAGACCGCCTTTGATCTGAGGATAAGCCTGTTCAGCTGATCCAGCTCGTCTTCTCGGGCTGCACGAATGTTCATTGGTTTCGGCTCACTCGATCATCTCGGCATGCACGACATAGCGCAGCGGGCCGGGCGTCTTGGCCTCGAATGGCCAGCAGGTTGCCAGCACCAGATTGCGGCCGTCAGCGGCAATGTCGATGCCGGGCTTGTCCCAGCGCACGATGTTGTAACCGCTGACCTGGAATTGAAACCGCATGCCGTCATCACGTTCGATGCTCAGGTTATCACCGCGTCTGAGGTGCTTGAGGAAGCGGAAATGGGTATCGCGGTGCGCTGCAATGACGGCTGTGCCAGGCTGGCCGGGCCTCGGCGTTCCACACAGGTGTCCAGGCCCGAAGGCCATTGCCTCGCCACTGCCGCCGGCCAGGACTATCGCGCTATCGCCCAGCCGCTCGGAGCGGATACGGGCTACTGGCCGCGTATCTGCCCATTGCCATGCCTTGACCGGCGTGCCGGTTTTGACCGCCTGGACAAAGGCCCGCTCCAGCAGCACCTGCGCCACCACCGCCTTGGCCTTGATCCAAAGGCCGTTGCCGGTGAGGGCAAGGCCAAGGATCACGGCAACGAGGCCA
>JAVJHY010967403.1:0-15934 GCA_035593235.1 Phascolosoma agassizii | reverse complement strand
ATCATAACAGGAGAAATTATTTTGACGGTTTGTAGCTTAGGTTACCATTGTCCTAGATTAAATAAGGAGATATTTGAGAAACATAATTCCTTAATACCGCTTAAAAGCCTAAGTTTTTGGGTTGGGATAATGTTCTGGGTTGGTTTGGGAATCTATTTGAATTTTTATCTGAGTGGAAATTAACTGAATAACCAGGATGAGTTCGAGAAGGAGATATTTTAAATTTCCCGGGTTTCGTCCCGGGAGACGAGGTCCTTTTGTTTCGGCAAAAGGACCCAAAACCATGTTGGCCCTGGCGTGGCCCTTCGGGTTCCTTGCGCGGTTCGCCGAATCCGGCGTCGGCGCAAACTCGCTGCGCTCAAACAATGCGCCGCCGAATTTCCGCAGTCGGCTGCACGGCTCGGCCACGCCATAGGCCATTTTACCGACTAAAGCGAAACTTTTGTGGTGATGGGGATGAATTCTAAAGGGGTAAAAAAATTGTACAAAGTTGTAATATGACTTACGTATCTCATTTGTACCTATTTGGCACTTTCTCATCTTAAGGGGATATGGTTTAGAACCCAGGGTGGGTTTTGGCAGGAAAACTTAAGCCTTCTTATCGGATACAATTCTATTAGCATTGTATCTATTTTACTTTGTCTTGCAGGTATTTGGGGTTTTTATAAAAGAAAAATCTGGGGCCTTATCTCAATAATTTCAATTAATCTTCTATTAATTTTCTCCCATTTGGGTATGCCGGTGTATGGTTATTATCTTGTTCGTACGGAATATAGAGTTGAACTTTCCCTGTCGGAACTTATCAATTCTGAAAACATCCTTTTCTCTCTTCTCGCGCTGATTATCATTGTAGGATGGAGTTTTCCATCCATTCGTTCAGCATATTTTTCTGAAAAATAATCAAAAATTTCATTGGTGTGAAGAGAAATTGTTTGGCACAATAGTAAAGAGTGCTGGTGATCATTCCACAAGAAAAGAGGTGTCTGTTGGTTAAAGGAATTTGGTCAAAGGTGATGGTGGTTTGCCTGGCTGTGATGGTCATGGGTTTTCTTTGTGAGTCTGCTGACGCTCGAAAGAAGAGGAGGCGGTTTGTTTCTCCGGTGAAGGTTGAAGAAGTGAAAGCCTCTCCTGATCCCTTTATTATTGGACAAAGTCCACTGACACTTTCCATGATGGTGAAGGTGCCATTATCTGCCATTAAGGACAAAGTGCTGGAAATATCTGCCCTGATTACCTCGCCGACACGCAAATCCATGAGTTTTGTGACACAACGCTTACCCTTGGAAGAAGTCACTCAAGGAGGACTTCTGAAGTTGATCCCGGTCGATTTGGTGTGGGATGGGAAAGATCAGTATCAACAGTTGGTGGTGGATGGCTCGTATTTCTATGAGATTCAAGCCAAAGTGATGGAAGATAAAGGGAATGGCCATCGAACAAAGGTGGTATCCCACAGAGTGCAAGGGACATTGGAGGCTCTAGCTTATGTGGGAGAGGTCCTGCCCCCCTTGCCACCTGAGCCGGAGGTGCCGGAGGAAATTGAAGCGCTTCAGCAGGAGGAATTGGCTGAACGAGACTCTTCTCCTTCTGGAGAGGATGGTGTAGATGATGGGAGTGATTTGGTTCTAGAAGGGTCCAGTGGAGGGGCATCGGCTCAAGAAGATATGAATCAAATAATGGAAGATCTTGTGCCAACGGTGATGCCAGAGGAGATGTTGCTAAAGGAAGTCGATCCTAGCGAATCTGGTTCTGATGAATCGGAAGTGCCTGTTGGAGTGCCCAATGAATCTTCAGGCTCCATTCCTGAGCCGGCTCTCGATTCTGAGGCTACCGAATCTTCTTCGCCTTCGGAGGCGAATCCATCCCAGCATTGATACGGTGAGCTAGACACCCGGCTCCAAATCCGTTGTCGATATTGACCACCCCAATGCCAGATGAACAGGCATTCAGCATCGTGAGCAATGGGGCCAGTCCGCCAAAGTTCGCGCCATACCCTTGACTGGTAGGGACGGCCACAATTGGGCGATCAATAAGGCCTCCCACGACACTTGGCAACACCCCGTCCATCCCAGCCACCACAATTACGACTCTTGCTTCATGCAAGATGGCTTGTCGTTCTAATAACCGATGGATGCCAGCTACGCCGACATCATAGAGCGTGGTCACATGGCTTCCCATCACTTCAGCGGTGACTCGCGCTTCTTCTGCCACAGGGATATCTGAGGTTCCTGCCGTCACAATAACGACGAGTCCTTCTGGTTTTCGGGTGGCGTCAGCAATAGCGACCACTCTGGCCATTTCATGGTGGACCGCGTGGCGATGTAATCGTGTGAGGCGTTTGGCGATGGCGGGCTCAGCTCGAGTTGCCAAAAATGGGCCATTCGATTTCAGAAGTTTTTTGGCAATGGCGAGAATTTGTGCAGACGTTTTACCCTCACAGAGGATGACTTCGGGAAATCCTTGTCTGAGTGTTCGATGATGATCGATAGAGGCAAACCCCAGATCTTCAAAGGGAAGAGTGCGAAGTTGGGTGAGGGCTTTCGGGATTGATGTAGTCCCCTTCTGAACCTCTTTGAGCAACTGCGTCAAAAGGTGTTGATTCATGGATGGCTGGAAGAGAAAAATGTTGGCATCCCAGATGATCCCGTGCGCTCGACCTCACTTTTTGCTGTTCGGGACATGAGATCACTGACAATATGGCGTGGATTATGTTCTTCAAAGAGCACACCATAGATACCCTGGACGATAGGCATCTCGACATGATGTTTTGAGGCTAAAGCCATAGCTGCTCGTGAAGTGGTAATGCCCTCCGCCACCGTGCGAGTGCTTGCACTCAGAGTTGCTCGATCAATGCCTTTGGCCAGTTGGAGCCCCACTTGGTAATTGCGGCTCAGGGTTCCTGTGCTGGTTAAGACCAGATCACCCAAGCCTGAGAGACCGTAAAAGGTTGAGGGATCCGCACCCATCGCTCGGCCCAACCGAATCATTTCAGCCAACCCTCGCGTGATGAGTGCCGCCCGGGCATTTGCACCTAGGTCTAACCCGTCCACAATGCCTGCCGCGATGGCCATGACATTTTTCAACGCCCCCCCTAATTGGGCCCCGATCATGTCGCGGCCAGCATAGACGCGGAACTGCGGTGTGAGAAAGACTTGTTGAAGCCGACTCACTAAATTGAAATCCTGGCCGGCTAATAAAATAGTGGTCGGTTTCCAACGGCAGACTTCAGCGGCGAAGCTGGGACCGGAAAGGACCGTCAGCCAGCTGTGCCATTTTTCAGGCAAATGGCATTCCACAACCTGACTCATTAACTGCAACGTGTCTTCTTCTATCCCTTTTGAAGCGATCGTGATAGGAAGCAGTTTTTTTAAAGAGGGGCGAATGGCAGTCACCATCTTGGCCATTGAGTGAGAAGGTACGGCTAGCACAATAAGATCGGTGTCCTGGATACAATCAGGCAAGCTGGTCATGGCTTGAATAGAGTTAGGAAGGACGACATTCGGCAGATACCAGGAATTTTCGCGTTGCGTTTGAATGCTCTCGACGACTTCTGGTTCGTAGGCCCAGAGGCGAACACTCATTCCTTTCGTGGCGAGTAAATGGGCTAACGCCGTTCCCCAGGCACCAGCCCCGATGACAGAAATCACCCGGAAAGAAGAAGTGGTCACGATTGGTCCTTTGAATATTGAACGTGAGGGAGAGGGCTATTCACTTCATGAACCCATTGTCCAATGGCCAGATTGGGAAAAAATGTGATCAAGATGATGTGAGGAACAACAGCACGTTGTAAAGAAGGGGAAGTGATAGTGTTAGAGAAATTATAGAAATGAAATTGAAATTGGTCAAATATTTCTTGGGCGATGACCTGGACGAGGAATCAAAAAACCAGCAACATTGCAAAAGTGTCCTGTATGAGAGGTTAGGTGGAAACCTGAATCGTTATACGCCTAACGCTTCGTGTTTTCTGATATGGTAACGAATGCAGGCAAGGACTCTTCCTTTTTATTTCTGACGAAACAAGAAAGTAGGCCATATTGTGAGTGCCACAAAATCCTGTTGGTCTTGTGGATATGGACTTCAACAGAATGGTCGGTTTTGTCCAAAATGTGGGACCCGGGCTGATCGAAAGCCGGAAGCAGAACCGCCACAAGAGTCGTTGAATCTCCGTATTCTGTATATCATGGTTGGATTGCTCCTGCTGGCCGTACTCTTTCCTCCATGGCAAACGCCACTAGACCAAACTCCGGAATTTTTGGGGTTTCATTTTATTCTCTCGCCCCCATCAGAAGGTGCGCTACGTAGTCCCATTCTTCACACTATTCAACTGTTTACGATAGCTGTCGCGGGTTTGTACTTCTCTTGGGCCTACCGCGGAAAAGGATGATAGATTAACAGGTAAGTGGTCCCAATTAATTTTTGGAAGATGTCCTTCAACGTTTTCGGGGAATCCACCAGGCATGTTCAGCCTTTTTAAATCCAACGTGAGGATAGTATGACATGGCTTCAGGGGCTGAGAGGAGGCATACCATGACTTCCTCGCCTAGTTTCGATTGCATCCTGTTGAGAAGTTGTATGCCTATTCCCTGGCGTTGATAGTCTCGATCAACCGCGAGATCTGACACATAACAACAATAACTAAAATCTGTCAGCGCCCGAGCAAAGCCGACCAGTCGGCCTTGCTCACGGGCGCTCATCATCAGATTGGCATGTCGGAGCATCGATGTCAGGCGAGAAAGATCGTCAATAGGTCGTTCGATGCCTGATCGGCGGTAGACATCGGCGACTTCTATGGGATCCACATGCGTTTCAATCGTGTAAGACAGGCCATTCATAATTGATTAGTGAGCCACCTGCAAAATTCCTTGAATGGCTTTGGATTTTTGTAGCTTCAGGGATTGATAGACCTTCGTACCATCATCCAAGATATATTGACGGTCTTCAGGTTTGACCTTGGAGCAGGGGCCTGGACTGCTTTTCAGCGATACGAACCGGGTTGCCAGCAAAGGTTTTTTGGAAATGCGAAGGATGCTGATGGCGCAGGCTTCTCCATCATAGGGAAGCGACACGATCTTGTTCTCATCCCATTCTTTCACATCATACACATGGGTATGGACCGTGAGTTTTGGGGAAGAGCCGTTCACCAATGAGGCAGTCGAGTCGATGCAGCGTTGAAATTTTTGCATGCACGTAATTCTTGAGGTATGCAATACATCGTCAGTATTGCCTTCTTTCAGCATCCAACTCCCCTTCACATCGATCCATTTTTCCCATTCCTCATTGCGTGCCTGAATAGGTGGGAGATATGGAACAATCCGATTGAGGATCTGATCGTCCTCGGTTAAACGTTGTAACGTTTCAAAGTTGATGTCTCCAGTGACAGCTAACCCTGTCTTTTTTTGATAAGCGGTTAAGGCCTCTTTGGTCGCATCGTCAAGTTTTCCGGTAAAGGGTCCAACCCCATACCCAAATCGTCCCAAGAATATTTGTATGCCTGTGACCAAGGTGCGAAATTCTTCAGGTTTCTTGCGAAGAGTGGCCAGTTCCTCGTTCGCTTGCTGCACCATGGCTGCTGCAGCAGACTGTTTCGCGGAGCGCTTTTGCCCATCCGCAGCGAGCGCAGAGGGTGTCGAAAATCCGAACCCCAAGTGAGAAAATGTGAGAATAATAAAAATCGGCAAAATCATGTGTGACATGGATGAATCCTTCCCTCCAAACAAAAACATAACAATGGATATAATCTTTCTTTGTCTTTTTTGATCATTCCAGGTGGGTGTTCGTGCCGTCAAGAGAAGATTAGATACGAGTGCTTTTTGAAAAAGTTCATGATGCCGGGGAAGCCAATAGGCACTTTTAATAGGTTTAATTGGCTGGTTAGCCGAAAGTGGGAGAAGGCAATACGTCAAAAAAAACGTCGGATGGAGCAAGCCCCATCCGACGTCATTACAACCCAACAGAAGAATCTACCGTTTTTTGGTAGCAACTTTCTTCTTAGCCGGTGCCTTCTTTTTGGCAGCAGCCTTTTTCTTAGCCGGCGCTTTTTTCTTAGCTGGCGCCTTTTTCTTAGCTGGCGCTTTTTTCTTAGCCGGCGCTTTTTTCTTAGCAGCCTTTTTCTTGGCTGGCGCTTTTTTCTTAGTGGCCAATGCACTCACCCCCTTTCAGAGTAGATGCGACGTGAAGTCGCAGTAAAGACTCACCAATAATCGTGGCGAGTTGTTGAACATGAAAATGGACTATGTGAATGATGAAAGAGTTCACGCTAAAGTTATTCGGTAAGAAAGATGAACAAAGAATTTCTGTTGCGTTATGGAGAGCAGGAATGTTTTTTTTGTAAAGAAATGTGTTTCAGTGGTTTTGCATCTTGACATTTGAAACATACTACAACGTTTGTTTCTTTATTTCCAGGAAAATTTGAATTTTTTTTTCGTGCACGAGTGAAATGTAAAATGACTCAATACGATATTCGATTTTTAAAAAATAATAAGTGTGAAAATTGTTTGTCTCACATCGCAAATATTTCTAACGTGTGATGGTCGTCATGACATGTTGTGAAGAAACTTGTTCGTGAGCTTCAAACACCATACGACCAAGGATTCGTCCATCTTCCGTTTCCACGTTCACACGCCATTCGCCAGGTTTGACGCGGTGTTTCATCGTGTACGAACGATAACCTGTTTCTCGACCACCAGTAATAGTAATAGGAATGCGATCGGTCGTCATGAAGGATTCTGTTTCATCAAGGGGACGCCATTGCCAATGATGATAGATGGTCGTTTGAAGCGTGACGGGTGCAAAGACTGACGAGAAACAATAGACGGGAGCATCAATTCCCATTCGCTCATTTGATTGTTTCCCTATCGCATACCACGGACTTTTTTTATAGGTGAGGAGGTATTCGTCATGATTTTTTTCAATTTGATTGTAGATTCCACCAAACTTTAGAGAGAGAGGAATGGGTGGAATCCAATTCAAAAAATATAAGACGGTGCAGAGAACCACCAGGCCGAAGGCGGGAAAACTAATGGTGAATGCTGTGCGGAGAGAGATATTGGGTAAACCGTGCAATGTGAGACGAACAATCTTCCATACAATGGCTCCTGTGATGAAGACTCCAGTCACAAAGACGAAACTGTTCATCCTACCCGTCAGTACAGGCAAGAAAAACGTAAAAAAACTAAGAGTGACCAAAGCAAACAGACTCACCAGCATTTTCAGACTGGAATATCGGCTTTGAAGGAACTCGTTGCCAATGAGAAAGGCGACAATGACTCCCAAAAAGATGGCGGTGCTGGAAAATGACGTGCTTTGTGAGTAAAAAATGGCATAGGCACTCAACAGTCCGCCTAATAAAAATTGTAAGCATTTGGCCAAATGTGGTTGAACGCGATGCACAAGGGAAAGCGCGTTCCAAGATGTGAGGGCAGAAGTCGAGGGAATGAGGCCTAGCTGAAACCGACCTGTCAGAATGATTAGAACCCCTAAGACGGCCAGATAAAGTAAAAGGAGCAAATTATCCAGTAAGCGGTCGATGCGGGTTAATGTGAGAGAATCATACGTAACCCCGGCCAAAAAGAAGATGGCTGGAAGAATTGGCTTGAGAAACGAGGTTTCTAATTTGCCAACCATCGTGGTTATGGCAGAGCAAGCCGATGTCAAAACAGTAGTGTGGACTTTTGAGGTTGATACATTCATGGTATTCACTCAAAATTGTCGTCGGAAGATTTCAGGGAGATCTTAATGATGAAGGTGGAAGGCTGAAGATGTTCAAGAATTATGAAGGCGATTCCCACTCGTGGATTTCCATCGTCTTAGTCGTCATGCAATTTCTGTTGATCGGACTGATTGTGTTTGCCGGTCCATGGTGGCCGACTCATTGGAGTCATCAAGGAATGATGGTGTTGGGAGGAGTCATTGGACTATGGGCGTTCGTGGCTATGGGTCTGGGGAACATACGAGCCTTTCCGGAGATTCCTCAGCATGGGAGGCTGGTGGTCCAGGGCCCATATCGTTGGGTCAGACATCCCATGTATACAAGCCTGTTGTTGATTACGTTCGCATGGGTCGTGGCACATCCGTTTCCGTTTCGGATGGAGTTGTGGGTGGGGTTAGTGGTTACGCTGTGGGTGAAATTGAACTATGAAGAACAGCTACTGTTGGAAAAATTCTCGTCATATGCAGAATATCGCATCCGAACAAAGCGAATAATCCCTTTTCTTTTTTAATGTTATTTAAAATACTTTCTATAAACAGGCTTGTTTTTATTTGGCCTGATCCGATTAGTTCACAAAAAGGAACATTTAATGGCCGGCTGTCGGTAACCTCATTTAAATGAGGTATTTTTATGATTCAAAAAATATTTTTTAAACAAAATGGTATTCGATGGGGATCGATATCATTGCTAATGTCTATCTCGATTTATATAGCAGGATTCACTGTAAAATACGATTGGCAGTGGATGCATGGTGCACCATTTCTCCTATTCTATATGTTCGCTTTGCTTGGCATAGTAGGCATACCCATTCTCCTTTGTATTCAAGGTTTTAAAATGGGAAAACTTTGGGTTTTAAAAAAAACGATTTCCCTTGACCAAGTTATTCTTTTCTTGTTTCCGGCCGTTCTTTATGGAGCCCTCCTTATTTTGGGAAAGGACGTCTGGGATTGGTAATCACTTTTAGAACCATTTCTTACTTTCTTGCCGGGTTCCGACCCAACGGCCGAGGTCCTTTTGTTTCGGCAAAAGGACCAAAAGCCAATGTCTATTGGCACCGTGAGGGGGATATTCTTCCATGTTCGCAGAATGGGCCGACCAAGTTATTAACCAGATAGTGTGCTAAATTTTCATATGAACACGATATTAGAGGTGGACTGGGTTCAAATGAACGAGACAAAGGGCACAGGAATATTTGTTGAAGATGGTATTTACTTTCAACCTTATGGATCTAATTCCTCGAATTTTCCATGGGGAGATTCGCTAGCCATTCAAGCAACTGGTGCTATGGGAGCACTCCAGCTTCATAAGAAATTATCTGACAAGGAAGATCCGCTTGTTATTGCACGAGAGCGGAGAAATTCCATAGAGCTAAATGAGTTAGTGAAAAATAATGAGGCTGCTTACTTTGAATGGAGTCACATAGCCAACGTTAAAAAGAGTTGGTTCACGAAGACCGTCACGATCAATATGAATGATGGAAGTATTCTCACCCTTCGAGGCCAAGACAATAAAACAGCATTTGAGTTCGTTTCCGAAAAAACGGAAAAAAATGATTGAATTACAAACCTCGGTAAAATACGGTATCTGGGGCCGTTTTTTTAAAAAGATTTTCTTGCCGGGTTTCGGCCCGGCGGCCGAGGCCCTTTTGTTTCGGCAAAAGGACCCAAAACCATTGACGCCCCGTCCTGACTCATCGGGAGGGACAGACGCTGGGAAGGGCGGACCAACTCGCTGTGCTCAGACAAGGTCCGCTGAGTAATCAGAGCGTCCATCCCAGGAGCGGACGGCAGGCGTCGAAAATGGAGTTAAGAAGATTGGCGTTTGGTTTCTAGGATGGTGTGGGCTTGTTGGCTGGCTTCTTTGACGAGGATGCCCATTTTGGGATGGGAGGGTTCTAAATCGATCGGAAAGCCATGGTGCCGAAGTCGTTCGCTGGCTAATTGACCGATCGAGGCTACCATCATATGCCTCAGCGCGGGTTGTAGTTGATTGGGGTTTGAATTTTCTTCAAACACTTTCATCAGATGGTCAACCTGAACCGCATTAGTGATGAGCAGAACGGGAATTTTTCCTTTTAGGATTTGCTCTGCCAGTTGTTGAAGGGGTTGTAGGTCATCGGGCATGGTCCATCTATAGATCGGGATGGGCGTCACCTGGGCACCTCTTTGTTTGAGTCCTTCCAACAACTCTGGGTTGCTCACACCATATTCCTGTACCGCCACCTTCTTTTCCGTCAAGCCCTCTGGATAGGAAACATCTAAGGCATCTAGGATATCTTTCCACGTATTGGGTTCCGGAACGTGAATTTGGGGCCGGAGGCCAAGAGATTTCACGACACCCGCAGGTTTGGGACCACGGACGACTAGAACAGTTTGCCTCAAGGCATTCGTGATAGCTTCTTGGGAGAACTTTGTCTCTAAAATGTCTAACAGCGTTCGAAAGCCAACTCCGGTTAAGAGCACCACTATATCAACATTCCAAGAAAGCAGTGTCTCGCCGAAAGCCAGAGCTTGAGGATGCTCAGAAAGAGGAAGTTCTTGCATGGAAGGGGCGACGACAGGGATACCGCCATGGTGGGTGATCAGCCGTGCCATCTCGGGAGCCATTCGGCTTTCAAGAGCCCCAACGCGGAGACCTTGAAAGCCGAATCGTGATGGTTCCTGCTTCATGAGGCTGAAGGGGACAAACAGATGTCCTGGTTAGGGCGTGGTCAAATTCGGGGTGTCTTGGGCGCAACGAAATCCAGTGGAATTATTTCGATCGTTTGGCAAGCTTTTGATTCGAGTAAACACGCGCATTTGAGGTGTCTCGCCCTGCCAACCCGAACTGCGAATAGCCTTGTATTTCCCTGACTCTGGACCCTGGGGATTTTTGGTTGGACTCTCTGAATAGTAATCAACCTTGTACCAATCTGAAACCCATTCCCAAACATTCCCTGCCACATCATAGATGCCGTATGGGCTTTTCCCCTTTTCATAAATTCCAACCTGAACGAGGGTAGCTTCTCCGCGCCAGGCGATTTGGTTGAAATTAGCATGTTCGTTGGTAGGCTCTACATCACCCCAGGCAAATCGCCAATCATTTTGTCCTTTAGCGGCCTTTTCCCACTCGGCTTCGGTCGGAAGGCGTTTCCCAGCCCAGTGACAATAGGCATCCGCGTCAAACCAATCAACATTAATGACGGGCAGATCGGTGACGGATTCCGGCATCATCTTCCCTTTCCATAAGCCTTGGGTGGGATCTGAGGGATGCTTAGGGACACGGTGGCCGGTTTCTGTCACGAATTGCAGGTAGCGCCCGTTCGTGACTTCGTAGAGATCCATATAAAAACTGTCCAAAATGACCTCATGGTTTGGCCGCTCGTCCACGCCCCCATCCCGCGCCGCATGGGGCACGCCCATGTCAAATGGTCCTTCGGGAATCAGTGCCATTGGCGCGCCATCTTTTCCAGTTAGTGTGGGTGACAATGGCTCTGCAGCCTGGGTGGTTCCTCCACCGTTCACAAGAAATTGCAGAAGTAGAAATCCAAATGTGATGAAACGAATGCGTTGTACCCATACTAAGTGAAACATTCCGTACTCCCCTCTTATCGCTTTGGCGAAAATAGTAATAAAGGCTCTCTCAGAAAATACCATATTTGACCAGCGTTCTTGAACTTGCCACCTTCCAAGCTCCTGGGTATGATGGCCAACGCTCGACAAGAAAAAGGAAAAATAGGATAAAGATAAGGGGCCGATTGTACTTTCCTCACACAAAGGCCATAGAGGCCCGAGAAACATTCGATCTCAGAAGGCACCGGGAATGGTCAAAACAATCAGCCAGCAAAGCCGCAGCCAGTTGGACACACGGAGCGTACTCTCAGTACGTGAGTATGGCACCTTGGCGAGAACGCGGCTGGTGGCTATTTTCAACATTCCCATAAGGAAAGATACGAGAAAAAGGCCACAGGGCTAGTCTGATGGAACATACTGGAAAAACAAGAGGGTTACGGCATCTAGCGCTTCGGGTACGTGATGTCCGAGTCTCTCAAGCCTTTTATGAGCGGATTTTTGATATGAAAGTCGTCTGGCAACCTGATCCTGATAATGTCTATTTGAGTACCGGAGCTGATAATCTGGCGCTCCACCAAGTGCCCCAGGAAGAGTTCGAGAAATTTACAACATCACCCCATCATCCCCTTGATCATTTAGGGTTTTTGATGGATTCTCCGGAAAGTGTCATGGCCTTGTTTCAGGAAGTTTCTGCACAAGGCGTGACCATTGTCCAACTGCCAAAGCAGCATCGAGATGGCAGCTTTTCGTTCTACTTAGCTGATCCCGATTCCAATACCATTCAAGTGCTATTTGAGCCGCAGGTCAAATTGTAAAAAGAAGTGAGGAGTGTCATTTAGTAGGGAGTGAAGGTTAAAAAGTGAGGTGCAGGAAAGAAAAAATACTTTTTGAGCATCCTTGCTCATTTAAATTATTTTTTTCTCCTCACGCCTTACTCCTGACTCGACACGAAATAAAAAGATATGAACCCCTGGAATACCATTGACGCCAATCTCTTTGTTGGATTGAACCCCTGGGTGTGGGTGCAGTTGGAGAGTGCCGAACCTCCTGGGCCTTTTCCGTTTTTGGGGGGAGTTGACCCGGAGGTGGTGCGCAGCCTGCATCAAGTCCATGAAGTCATGATGAGTGGAATTGAGACAGCTATTAGCGATGTTATGGCCCAGCGAACATCGATAGATAATCCTCAGACCCGGCGTCGCCTGGAAGATGCGTATGCCGAAGTCGTTGCGTCTCGCCCGCAGTTACAACAACACATTCAATGCGGGCGTAAGCCAGATGGGACGTTTCAGTGGAATTATCCTAAAAATCCATCAGCCTCGGACACGATGACCTATGGTGGATTACGCATTTTCAACGCCGTAGCACGCCAAGCCATTCCGTTCGGATTCGAACGACCCATCGGACCGAAAGTCGGACATTTTCTGGGATTTCTCACGGGGCGACATACAATGGGCGAAATTCAAACCGTGGCTCAGGCCAGCGGGCGAGATTTGGAATCTCAACTCCTCCGTCTCTTTACCCTCTTGCAGGATCATGATTGTCTGGCAATGACGCCACAAGCATCGCTCGAACAACATTGGCGTCAAGTCATTGGAGATCAAGACGTCGTCCATATTGGCCATGCTGCGCTCATGTATCGTCACCAGGAACATTTTCTCTGGTTTGATCCTTGGCTCATGCCGTGGTTTGCCGAAGCGCCGGTGCCATCCTTGTGGGCCAACTTGCTTCCAAAACCATCGGCTATCTTCTTAACACATGACCATGATGATCATGTGGATCCCCGCACACTCTATCATTTGCCAAAAGATATCCCGATTGTCGTGCCTAGCCGTCGCAATGGCACAACCTTTCATTATGATTATCTCTCACTACTCAGGGAATTGGGATTTACCCAAGTCAAAGAAATGGCCCACGGGGAATCTTGGCGAGTGGGGGAGGTGGAGGTGGTGTCTGTTCCCTTCTATGGCGAAGATCCTTGCGATGTGGAATTGCCCCGCAATTGTTATCTCATAGTGGACCGTGGACGGAATGTGCTGGTTCATGCCGATAGCGGTCCCACCAATGATGGACGCTCTGCGCTTCAGAATCAGGTGATGAAAAAATTAGTAGCCAAGTATGGCCCCATTCAATTGGTGTTTGCCTCGCAGCAACAACTCAAAGAAGTGCGTAGTTATGCGGCCTATGCCTGTCTTTCTCATCCAGGTCAATGGTTGGATGTCGGAGAAAATGGCTTTCTCACTAACGGCTATCTCTCGGAATTATGCCAAGCTGTGCAAGCTAAGCAGTTTGTCTCTTATGCCACGGGAGGGGCCGATTGGTACCCCGATCATTTGTCGTTCATGTTTAGCGCCCGCAATCCGGCGCGCACGGCCTTGCTCACTGCCCATTGGGACCCACCGGAGACCCTTAAGCAGGACTTGGAACCTTTTGATTGTCGATACCATCACGGGCAAGCCTTCGATGTTTTTCAACCAGGGCCGCAAGGCGAAACCACCATTCGCCACCTTTCCGACCCGTTAGCTCCAGTGACGCTCTTTCAAGTTGATCATGAGCCTCCACCTTTTTTGCGAAATCCACAGTAGATTGTGGAATCTTTGGCGTAATCGTCTTCTGAGTTCTTTTGTGTTCTTCAGTTCTGCTATCTTGGCCTCCTGCCTGAAGTTCGGTATGATTGTGGATTATGATTGAACCAATACCTATTAATCCTGGGAGCATGTCTTATGGCACCCGATGAAGATAGTAAAGAAGCAGAAGAAACATATCCTGAACAAGTAATCGTGATCGGTGTGAAAATACGGGATCTTGGAGAGGTGAAGAAAACTCGGACCGAAGACCCTTCTATCAAAATTGGGGATTGGGTCTTGTTAGATTTAGAGACTGATCACACGTTTGCCAAGGTCTATCTTCCACCACAATCTTTGCCCTTTACTCCACCGATGCGAGCGATGTGCGTGGTTATTCGTAAGGCCAATGGTGAAGATGAACGAGGCATTGCCCGTCAGCAGCGGTTGGCGCAAGAAGGTCATGATTTTTGCCTGGAGTTAATTGAGACTCTAGGTCTCAAGATGAAATTGGTTGAAGTCTTTGGGTCTTTTTTACGTCGATCATTGACCTTTACTTATACCGCCGATGACCGGATCGATTTTCGTCAACTAGTCAAGGACCTCGCACGCCGATTTGGTTGCCGGATCGAAATGCGACAAATCTCTTCTCGGGAGGAAGCGGGACGCATTAGTGGAGTGGATACCTGTGGGTTGGTGTTGTGCTGCTCGAGTTTTTTGACAGATTTCAAACCGGTATATCCTCGCGGTCGTGGAGATGGCCCAATTAATAATATGGATAGCCATCGTATTGGCGTCTGTGGTCGTCTCAAATGTTGTTTGTTATATGAAGAAGAAGACTGGACGCTCATACGACGAAAGCCACCCGCGCTCATTCGTCCGGTGAAGCGGTAATAGCCTGCTGTCGAATAGGCCTTGAGTCAGTGACCATCATTCAAATGTTACTGTTGGAGCCATCACGTTTGTGAGTACCGAGTCTTTGAGCGATAAGAAGGCGAAGCCGCGTTTCGTCATTTACGCTCACAATGCCACTTACGATAAGTTGCATCAAGTGGCCACTTTGGGGCTGACCGCTTCTGCGATGGGCAAAGATGTGATGGTGGTACTGCTCTTTTGGACCATCAAAAAATTAGCTGAAGGACGATTGAATGAATTGGATTTCCCGCCAGAATATGCTGTGCAAGCCCCAGAAGTGGCTCGGTTAATTCGAGAACGGAAAGTCCCGTTGATTTCAGACATGTTTCAGGAGGCTAAACAAGTGGGCCAGTTCAAACTTGTGGCCTGTAGTGCGGGTCTGGAATACATGGGTGTCGATGCTCAAGCGGTGACGGACGGGGTTGACGAAGTAATGGGCCTCCCCGCCATTCTTGCAGCCTGTGCCGGTGCCGAAACCACCTTATTTATATAGCTTTCATCAGGTTTTCCCAATCTCAAAATGTAGTCATTCCAACAAACTTCCGTTTTGTTCATAGCGAAAAAATGGAGGCTTTCATTTACCTTTCACGAACTAGAAATTCTTTGAAAGGATGAGAAATGTCGGGTCTCGGCCCGGCAGCCGAGGCCCTTTTGTTTCGGCAAAATGACCCAAAACCATTGACGCCTCGCAAGTTATTATCAGATTAGGCGGACGCAAACCACAGGAGAGCGAGCCAATTCGCTGTGCTCGCACAAGGCCCGCTGGTTCATGGGAGCGTCTACCCATAAAGCTGGGCGGCAGGCGTCCCTCAGTCAGAAAGGTAGGCTATGCGGGCTAGAACGCTTTGGAAATTATTTAGAATAACTCTGGTCAATGAATTCCCACAAAAATCCAGAAAGATTTTATCTGTTGAGATTTAAGGAGCTGTGCTCAGAGTTTCCTGATGGAAGTATTGAGGACTCTGAAAGCCCAGACTTTTTAGTCCATGGTTCACATGGGACAGTAGGAGTAGAATTAACAGCGGTGTACCGCCCTGATCCAATTGTGATGAAGAAGAAAAAGACTTCTTCTCTTCAGGCGGTTGAAGCAGACCGTGACAAAATCGTAGATAGAATAAAGGAGTATTATATTTCCCAAGGAGGGGATCCCCTAGGTGTAAGTATGTTTTTCAGCGGTCATGTTGTTGATAAAACAGACATAC
>JAVJHY010966356.1:4749-15935 GCA_035593235.1 Phascolosoma agassizii | reverse complement strand
AAAGCGGCCACGATGACGTTCACCCTCGCCGATAACGGCGAGAACACACCGTTCACGATGAGCTACGACTACGACCCTAAAGGCGGACCGCTCGCCTTCGTCGTTGCTGCGATGCTCGGCCGGCCGATGAACAAAGGCTTCAACGGGTTCGTCGACAGCCTGGAAAGAGCAGCCCAAGCTCAGACCGCCGGCTAACGAGGAGAACCATGTCGGCTCCTCACGCCGTCTCGCAGTCAAGCCACCAGCCTCAGCCATGGTTGCGAGTCGTGATCACCGGACCGCTCGGTATCATCGTCGTGTCGTCATCTGGGCGAGGAGTTTTTGATGCGCTCACCGGTGAGAGGGTGGCCAGAGATTCATCGCCACCGGCTGATGATTGGTTGAGTGAGTCTCGGCTGCTGGTATCAGGTCTTGGGCCAGTTGATGGTCAGCAGATAACAGTCTCGGGAATTTGGGGTGGTGGGCTTCCGCTCCAGACCGATGACAGTTGGTCGGTTTGTACCGTGGCGCCGGATTGGACTAGCGAGTGCGTTGTGCTCCAGCCGCCGGGGCGGGATATATGTTCCGCGGGTCATGCTGCAGGGCGTGTTGTGATCGACAAGCCCATGCTGGAGGACAGAGCTGTTGGTTCTACCTCGTCGGGTCGGGTGTTGATTGAAGCAACCTCAGGAGACTTGAGGCTCTGGGCTCGTGAGCGGCTTTCGTTCATTCCGGCCGGGGAACTGGCACGAGACCTCGTTGCCGCCGTCCAGGACGTGAACATTGTCCTGCACGCACAAGTGCCTGTCGATTGCCGAGGCCGAACGTTATCGATCGGCATGCCGAGGTCCGGGCCATCAACGCCAGCTCCGTCCGATCGAATTCGCGATGGCCGGCAACAGGCTGTTTGTCGAGGCTGACCGGGTAGCTATTCGACGATGCCGTGGCGAACGGCGAGCACAGCGGCATGGGTGCGGTCCGCTGTGCCGAGACGTCGGAGAATGGAGGAGACGTGGTTTTTCACGGTGCCGGTGCTGAGATTGAGTTCGCTGGCAATCTGCTTGTTGCTTTTACCTTCGACCAACAGTTGTAGAACGTCTCGTTCTCTTGGAGGCATCGTCGATGCTTCGGCCGACAAGTTTGCGCTCGTCGCGGCAGCGGATGGCTTCGGATCGTTGCCACGAAGGATCCGGGTCACGCTCTGACTGAGCTGTACAACGCCCGAGGCAGCCGATCGGATTGCGCTGGCGAGATCTGCGGCAGCGATGTCCTTGGTGAGGTACCCAACAGCGCCAGCATCGAGCGAACGCTCGATCAGGTCAACGTCATCGAAGGTGGTCAACATCAATACTTGGGTCGATGGGCTTTGACGCCGTATCTCGGCGGCAGCTTCGATGCCATCGGTGTTCGGCATACGGATGTCCATCATCACAACGTCAGGACGATGCTCAAGCGTCAACTGGACGGCTTCGATTCCGTCGCGACCGGTCGCCACGACCTCGATGTCATCGGCTATCTCAGCAAGTGACGCAAGCCCTTCCCGGATCATCCACTGGTCGTCGACGATGATGATGCGCACCGGGTCGGCGGCGTTCATGTTGGTGCCACTATTACGGCCGTCACGGTGGTGCCGTCACCGGGTTTCGAGGAGATGTCGACGCTGCCGCCATGACGGGCAAGACGCTCGCGAAGGTTCCCTAGTCCTGTGCGTTCGGAGGCTGAGCCAACATCGAAGCCTTGGCCATCGTCTGCAACAGTCAAGGTGGCGGTGCCATCGACGATGGCGCTCGTGACCGTCGCCATTGACGCGTTGGCGTGGCGAATCACATTCGCCAGGGCCTCTTGGGCGAAGCGATACAACGTGATCTGTGCAGCCGGGTTCAGCGGGTGATGGTCGCCGTGCACTTCGAGCGACACGGGTACCTGCGGTGTCGAAGCCCGTTCGACCAGTCCAGTGAGCGACCGTTCCAGCGAGAACGGTCCACCGGTTGCCCGGGAGTCATCCACCATGAGCCGGGTTTCCGCCAGGGCCTCGGCGATAGCACGCGACGCCAGTTCGATCGATTGGGTGGCAGCCGCCGGGTTTCGATCGAGGAGCGCACGAGCGTTACGGAGCTGGATTGAAGAAGCCAGCAGGTTGTGGCCCAAGCTGTCGTGGATGTCACGAGCAAGTCGATCGCGCTCATCGGCGCGTGCGAGGCGAGCCTCGATGATGCGGGCTTGGTCGCTTCGACGTAACGCATTGCCGAACATGACGACGATGGGCATCACGATGGCGAGGACCAGGATCGATTCGAACTCGGCGCGCTGCTGCGCTGACTGCTCGGTCAGCGTGAGCCACGACAGGAAGATTCCGCTGGTGACGATCGCCGCGGTTCGCTCCGGTTCCGGTGCACGCCGGGCGATCGAAATAAGTGGGATGACGGCGAGCAGCGTGGCGTAGGTCGGATCGGCCAACGCCGCAGCGGCCGCCGCACCTAGCAGGCTCACCAACCGCCAGCTTGGGCTTCGACGAGTGTCACTGGCCAAGATCGCGGCGCTCATGCACACGAGCGCAACGATCACGAATGGTACAAAGCCAGCGATGCCGGGAAGGCGGCTCTCGGGGGCTTGGCCTTGAAGCCAATCCAGGGCTGCTGAGCCGACCACCCCGAACGTCACCACGATCGCCAGGACCACGTCGCTGCGCAGGAGGGATCGGTGGAGATTCACCCGGCTATCTTCGGTTAGGCAGTCACAGACCACAAGTACCACTTGACACCTGCCAACTGTCACTGCCATTCCGCCTCAGGTTTGGCCAGGTGTCACTTACCTGGACGCAAGCTGCCCTCCTACGTTGCTAGCTGCAGAGCCGACACCGGTTCGCGAATCGCGCAAACAGCTCTTGTTAACCAACAAACCCCTCCATCGATAGGCATCACCATGAAACGCACAATTGGCCTTCTCGCCTTTCTCGTCTTGTTCAGCAGTTGCGGCACAACCGAAGAGACCGCTGCCGACCCTGGCTCATCACTGACCGCCGAGGCCGGTTCCACCTCGACCTTCACCGCCGAAGTCTGGGCCGACAACTGGTTCGCCCTCTACGTAAACGGAGAACTCGTTGGGGAGGACTCGGTGTCCATCACCACAGAACGATCCTTTAACGCCGAGACGATTACATTCGAAGCCACCTATCCGCTGACCATCGCGATCGAGGCCAAGGACTTCAAGGAAACCGACTCCGGCATCGAGTACATCGGGGAGGGCAACCAGCAGATGGGTGACGGCGGCTTGATTGCGCAGATCACCGACGACTCGACCGGAGCCGCAGTCTTCTCCGATGCAACCTGGTCGAGCCTCGTCATCCATCAAGCTCCTCTCAACACCAGCTGCGAAAAGGACCCGGACCCCAACACAACGTGCGAGTTCTCCGCCGTGGACGCTCCTGCCGGGTGGACCACCGACGACTTCGACGACAGCGGCTGGGCACCAGCCACCGTCTGGAGCGAAGACGATGTCAGCCCGAAGGACGGCTATGACGAGATCACCTGGTACGAGTCGGCTCGACTGATCTGGGGATCAGACCTTGAGGTCGACAACACGGTCCTGTTCCGAGTGACGACGCAGGCCTGACGACCTTGTCCACCAAACCGGCCCGCACCGGGATTCGCTGGAGCAACACCGCTCCAGAACGGCGCCGACGATCGACCGGGCCGACAGGATCACAGCGCCGGAAACCGCTCGATATCACTACTCAGAAACGCCCGAGCGTAGTGCCCGGGTCCCGGCGTTTGCGAGCAGGGTAGGTGCTCGGAAACGTGCATCGCATAGTGTGCCTGTCGGTCCGATGTCGGCATCGAGTGCTGCGGTTGTGAAACTGTGACGAAGCGAGTGTGGGCTGATAACGATCAACAGTTCTCGGCGAAACACTGGATCGTCGAAGGTAGACAGTTCGTTCGTGGCGGACATGCGAAGCACTCCTCGATGGGCCCTGCCCGCAGGGGCGCACCAAGCTCACCGCGCTCCACTGCCGACCGATGATATCGAGCACGACAGTGGTGTTGCCGGGCATCGTGCGAATGGCTGATGCAAGTGCATCGGCATGTCTGCGAAGATCTCAGTCATGACATCATCTGCTCAGGTCCACCTCGCTGGCGTTGGCCGATACGAACGAGGCACGTGGCTTTTCGCTGCGGCATTCGCCCTCCTTGTGAGTCATGAGCTCGATGCCATGATCCGCAGCGAGTGGGAACTCTTCCCCGGGCTGAACGCTCTTGACTCCGACACCGCAGCAGATGTGTTCAACCTGCTCCACGTTCCGCTGATAGCTCCGATCATCTGGGTTCTGGCAGCGGGTTCGGCTGTGGCTCGTCGTCGGACGATGATCGGCACCGAGATGTTTCTCATTGTCCACGCAGTCGGCCACACGCTTGTTCGAGGGCTAGATCAATACGAGTTCCAGGCCCCGGTTGAGACGATCACGGTGTACGGCGCGGCTGTTGCCTCGGCAATCCACCTCATACTCCTCGGGACCTGGCAACTCGCTAGACGTTCGTCTGCCTAACGGCTTCTGAGGGCCCAGCGTTGCACGCATCACCGGCGATCTCGATCGGTCTCGCCGTCCGGAAATCTCGGGCGCCGGGACCGGTCGTGCGTGACCGGAACTGAATTGGGAGCCTTGACGTACGCCGAACGCTGATCCGCTACACCCCCTGGTCCAGCCCCTCAAGCTTCTCGCAGCAGGGAGGGTTGCGAGGGTCGACAGCTTTGCAGTAGCCGGTGCGCGCACGGTCGAGGGTGACTTCGCCGGGGAGGGTGAAGATCAGACTGAACACCGCTCCGACCCCTCCCTCCGCTATGGCTCGTTCGGTTTCGTCGAACACGATGTCATACAAATCGTTGTAGAGGACGGCGTTGTCATGCATCGCCTCGAGACTGTTGCCCGGCGAGTGACCATTGACCGCATAGCTCGGTTCCCAGCCGAGCATGGTGTTCAGTGTCTGACGCAGGCCGACGAAGTTGGTGTCTTCCTTAAACTCCGAGACCGTGAACGACTCGGGGGTCATAGAGATCGGCAGAAAATACCACGTTGCTGGGGTCCACTCGAACGACGGTGGTGGCGACACCATCAGCAGGCGCGATGTGATGCAGCTGGACTCGTTGACCTCCACCGAGGTTGATTCTCCGGAAGTCCCGGTAGGTGCGATCGACGTCGGGGACCGGTAGTAATGGCGAAATCTCGAAGATTTCTTCGCAAGCTTCGTGACAGTAAACTGTCGCCTGGGGGAAGACCTCGCTGCCCCCAACGTGGTCATAGTGTTCGTGGCTCATGACGACCCACTTCACAGGCTTGTCGGTGACCTTGGCGATCTCGGCCTTCATCGTCTCGGCTCGTTCGATGAAGGCCGTGTCGGTGACCAAGACGCCCTTTCGTCCGACGACGACGAGGCTGGAGTACCCGGAGTCCCAGAAGTGGTAGACGCCGTCGGCCACTTCGGTCAACGGTGCCGGTTCTGGTGGGTCTGTTTCTTGGGCTGAGGCTGCGACACCCACTGTTGTGACCATGAGCAGGCCGGCGAGCGCGACAAATAACAGTTTCCGCATTTCGGTTTCCTTCCGGTAGTGCAGAGATCTGGTGCCGTCAGGCGAAGGATCTCAACGTATTGGGCCTTCTATTCGCTTTGAGGACTGCGCCGTCTGGCGTGCAAGTACTCAGCGAGCTTTTCGAGGCTTTCTGCGAGTTGTTTGACGTCTTGGTCGGTGAGATGGTCAAAAAGGTGGGTTCGCACCGATTCGACATGCTTGGGAGCAAGTTCGACGAGAAGTTCCCAGCCTGCGTCAGTCAGCGCCACTTCGATGACTCGACGATCCTCGGGGCAGGGTTGCTTGCTGACCAGACCCCGTTCCTGCAAGCGGTCAAGCCGCTGAGAGAGCCGTGTTCGGCTGGTCAGCAGCATGTCGGAGAGCTCTCCTACTCGGCGAGATCGGCTGGGGGAGTCCGAGAGCGTCGCAAGTACGTCTTTGTCGTTGAGCGTGAGATCAGCCTGCACTTTGAGGTCGCGGTTGATGACTTCAAACAGCCCGGAGCCGACCTCGGCTAGTGCTTTCCAGGCACGCATTTCTGGGTCGTTCAACCAGCGAGGATCGTCCACCATTGCGACAAAGTTGACACAGGTCAGCACATCTGTCAACTTTGACATATATGTGGCCCGGCCTCCCAAGCCATGGGCCCAACTAGAGCAACGTTCATCCATGAGTGGTAACGAACCGGTGACCAGTCCGACGATGCGGCGGTCGCATCAGTGGACGAGGTGGTCAGGATGCGACAGGGCGGCTTTGCAGAATTCCCTGTCGATCTCGTAGGCGATTTCGCCGAAGTGAGACAGACTCGACATGTTCTGCGGAGTGAAAGCGAAATAGGGCCGATTGACATGTTTGATGTGGTCATCCGGGGGCGAGATGGAGCGATGGAGCGCTGTATCTCCACGTCGTTCGGCACCGAGCTGGGAATGATTTGCGATCCCGGTGACAGCCTGCATCCCCAAGACGGTGACCCGCTCTTCTATGGAACCTATTCAGCCGAGGGAATGTTCTTGTACCTGCTGGTCGACCCGCCAACCACAACGCACTTCAGCATTGCTCAGGGCGACCAACGAATTGCAGTCATCGCCGTGGAAGGCTGGAACCCCTTTAGCACGTTCAGAGCAGTGCCACGATCTTCCCGATCAAATCGAAGCATGGGCAGATGACCGTCTGCTCAGGGCTGAAGGCAAGCCCGATTGGTGCGAGTAGCTTGGGCCGACATTGGTGAAATAGTCAGTGGGTCGTGAGTTCGAGCCTCACCCCGGAGCAACGTTTTCCCAGGTCACAAGCCTGCGAACCACTAGATCGGACCTCCCACAGCATGGCCATCGATTACCCCCATAACACAAGACCCTTGACACGATTAGCCACATAGGTGCTTTCGTCGGGCGGTCCTAGTTCTGGGCAGTCAGCTCGTCATGCCCAGACATCAACACCTGAACGTTGTCGATCGGCGTGTTGGCCGGTGCTGCTGTGATTGAATGACCTGATGACAGACGAGCTGATTCGCTCCCCGAGACTCAGACCTGGCGATCGAATACGACTGGTGTCACCTGCCAGCTATCCCGATCGAGTTGCTGTTGAGCAGTATCTGACGCTACTCGACGGCTGGGGCCTTCGTGGTGAGGTCGCCGCTCATGCCTTCGATGAGTGGGGCTACATGGCCGGCTCCGACGCCGACCGGCTTCAAGATTTGAACGAGGCCTTCCTTGACCCGGAGGTCCGAGCGATTGTCACCACTCGAGGGGGCGCTGGCGCCTACCGAATCGCCGACCAGATCGACTTCGATGCTGTCCGTGCTGATCCCAAACCCGTGATCGGGTTTAGCGACATCACGTATCTACACCTGTCGCTAATGGATCACTGTCAGCTCGGCGGGATCCACGGATGTCTCGTCGGCTCAACAGCTCAAGCCTCGGTCCGACAACTCCTGATGACCACCGACTCGATCACCCTGCGAAGTGACCCTCACGCTGTGTCAGCAGCGATTCGATGTCCTGGCAGCGTTCGAGGGCGTCTGGTTGGAGGGAATCTCGCATCGGTGGTTACATCGATCGGTGTTCGGGTGCCTTCGATGTCCGGAGCGATCCTGTTCCTGGAGGACCAACGAGTTGTGGGTTTGGGCACCATAGATCGCCAACTGACGCAACTCATTACTGCTGGGGTGCTCGATGGCATCGTTGGTGTTGCTCTTGGTTCATTCGAAGGATTTCGTGGCTACACCGATCGAGGGTGGAGCCTGACCGATGTTCTTACCGATCGGCTTGGCCGACTCGATGTTCCGGTGCTGGGCGGAATCTACGCAGGACATGACCTCCGCGGCGCTGACGGAACCCCTGACCAGACGGCTCTTCCCCTGGGCTCGCTGGCGACCCTCGATGCCGACGAAGGGAAACTCACGATAGATCCGGTCGTCTACTAACGACCGCCACAACCGGCGACGACAGACGCTCGATAGCGCGCACTGACAACCCGCTCGTCCGCGAGCAGCATCCGGTGATGCCAAGGGCATCTACCGATCGGAAATCACGACCAGGTCCGCTCGCTCGTTTGCGCCTCCCGGAGCGGTGTTGTCGAGCACTGCATTCCGGGCGGTTGAATCGATGGGCTAGACTGATCATATGCGGTCGTCTTTCCTGATGAAGCTGTGCAGTCGAATGATCGACCGCTTGGTCCCTCGCAGATACCAATCGAATTGGGAGGGTGAGTGCCGGACTGCTGTGATCCGCTCTGAGGTGCGTGATATCGAGCTCTAAGCTAAGAGAGCTGTTGGGGTCGTGGAAAGCCTGTGGCTGGGAACGTTGCTAGGGGTTCGTCGGGGCTGAGGGAGAGGCCGGGTATTGGTCGGCCGCCGCGATCTTGTAGCGACACCGTGAATTCGTAGAGGTTCTCTACGTGCCAAAGATCGCCGTTGCGAGGTATGGCGGCAAGGAGTTCCTCGGTCCCGTTCCGGTAGTGGTACCAGAAGAACCCGTATGAGGCACCGTCGATCGGGCGGACACCAAGAATGAGGTCGCTCTCTCGATGGAACGTCGCGTGGTCGTAGCGGGGGCAGGTTTCGTCTCGGTCGGATCGACAAACCGCCCGATCGGGATCGAAGACATCAGTATTGCGGTCCTCGTCCAGGTTGAGTATCACGATGCCGTGGACGTCTCGGTCGACGAAGCGTGCGATGGCATGGTCACCGCTGATCAGGCTGAACTGTGTGCTCCGAGTCTCGTCACCCGTCTCGGCGATCGCTCGACTCTCGTCGGTGGCGAAGTCGTACGCCATGAGTGCACTAGTGCCGCTTGAGCCAGTGGTGTGTTGCTGATAGACCAGCACCTCGTTGCCAGGCTGGGCTCGCCCGCCGAGCAGCTCTAGCCTTTGCTCGGCATCGCCGACGAGGAATTCGGCCGGCTGCTCCTCAGCGGTCCAGATCACGCTGTCGTTGGCTGGGCGCTGCATGTAACCGCCAGCGAGATAGAGGTCCACGAACTCGGCCACCGGTCCTGGCATCTCCCACCGGGACAGGACAGCGGAGTGACCTGAGGATCTGATCCCGTCGTCGTCGAAGAACAAACCGCCGGCGAGCGGTCGAAGCCGAGCGGCCGGCCTCAGTGGTTGTTGTCGCCGACCGGTCCCGGGCCTGCGATCATGAAGGAGTGCTAGTCCAATCGGTCACCCACGCCGCCGCCCTCCTCTACGGCGAGCCACTCAGCTCCTTCATTGCGGCCAGAACCACGATGGAGAAGGAGGCGCGAGCGGCCGGCGACCGGGAGTTGGCCGGTCAGATCAAGGCGCTGCGTAAGCCGTCGGTTATCGCGGCCGAGCTCAATGTGGTGGCCAGAGCAGACCAGGTCGCCGTCGAGGCGCTGTTGGAGGCGGCGGCCGACCTGAGTGAAGGCCAACAACGGATGGCGGCCGGCGAAGAAACCGACTTCGCCTCCCTCCAGAACTGTTATCGAAGCGCCCTACACGCTCTGGTTGAGCTGGCAGACGGCCAACGACAGCCCGAGGTGCGATCAGCGATCGAAGCGACGGCGGTGGAGCCGAGCCTGCACCAGAAACTGCGGAGCGGGACCTTCGTCGAGGCCCCACAGCAAACCGGAACGTTCGGGATGGCGATGCCGGAGTCGGGCTCCGTCGCCCGACCGGCGCAGAGAACGAAGAAACCAATGGCCGAGGACTCCCGACCGTCGCCCCCCGTGGCCGACCTGCGACTCGTACGGGCGGCAAAGAAGAAGATGGAAGCAGCCTCCAACCGCAGCGCCGCGGCCAAGGCCGCGCTCGGCGAGGCCCAGTCAGTTCTCGGACTGGCCGAGGAACGGGCGGCCACCCTTGAGTCGGAACTGGCGACGGCCGAGGTCGAGCGGCGGAGAGCGGAAGAATCGGTGGTGGCGGCAAAACGGAAGGCGGCTCGGTCGGCGGCCGAAGTGGCGAAGGCAGAAGAGTCCCTGGAGCGTGCCATCTCGTCGTAGACCGAGATCGACGCCGCCAGCAGGGTGCTGCAGCACCCCTGCTGGCAACCGGAGATGAGTCGGCGAGAGAAGTAGACTCGTTCATGGCCGGCATCGGAGGCCAGAACCAGCTGCAAGATCATCTCGCAAATTTGTTTGAATTTGAGGTCGTCAGCGGGCAATAGCTTGTTGTGATGTTCGATGACGCACGGGTGAATCTCAGCGAGCAGGTCGAAGCTCCTAAGGTCGTGGAGCTCTGGTTCGACCAGCATGCTGAATCGGTTTTCGGCTACGTCGCTCGTCGTCTCGGTCCGCAGGTCGCAAGGGACGTCTCGGCTGACGTATTTCGATCGGCCATCGAGGGCTTCGACCGCTACGACGAAACGAAAGGCACCGAGCGGGCTTGGCTTCTCGGGATAGCCACGAATCACATCCGGCGCCACTGGAGGACCGAGTCCCGTCGGCTCCGAGCCCTGGAGAAGATGGCCACCGTGGCGCGACGAGCGGACCACGACCCGACCCGGGTGATCGATGATCGGCTAGACGCCAACGAGCGAGCGAGTCGACTGTTGAATGCCGTAGCCAGATTGTCCGTAGAAGACCGGGAGTTGCTGACGCTGGTGGCGTGGGAAGGCTGCTCGTATGTCGAGGTTGGTGAGATTCTCGGGATACCAGCGGGGACAGTGGGCTCGCGGTTGAGCCGGATTCGAGATGAGCTGAGAAGAAGCGAAGGAGTCGGCAATGGATGAGATCGACCAATTTTCTGCGCTGCGACCAGATGACGTGACGTTCGGCGCGGCCGACAAGGCAGTGATCCACCAAGATGTATTCGGCGCTGATGATGCAGTATCCGAACTAGGTGAAGGCATCGGTGAAATTCTGCTGGATGAGGAAGGGGCGGATGGTCGCAAGGGTGTCTCTGGGGCACGGGCGATCGCTTTGGCTGCTGGAGCGCTGGCCGGGTTGAGCCTTGCCGCTGGCGGTATCTGGTCGGCTGTGCGGGTCGTAAATGACGACGACAGTCCCAAAGTCAACGTCGCGGCCTCAGAGCAAACCACAACAAGCGTGAATCAATCTCGTTCTACGCCTCCTGAAACTGTGGATGCTGCCGGAGCCGCAGCACTGGGACTCTCCCTAGGACCCACCGCTCCACCGCTGGTGGTGGTCGATCTCCCGGACTGGGAGTTGACCTATGCCAGCGATTGG
>JAVJHY010965300.1:0-15940 GCA_035593235.1 Phascolosoma agassizii | reverse complement strand
CAAATCTTCGCTCCAATCATTTCAAAAAGAAAATTTAGCCCGATTATTCCACAAACTGATTATGGGGGTATTTAAGCAGATGACGGTCTCCAGCAATATTTGTGATGAAGTGTAAGCTCTATTGGGGGGTGCACTCGCTCCCTCAGCCAACGCTCAGGGCCTCCTTACTGACATTTGCACAGGATGTTAAGTGCTACACTTTTCAAGGTGTGGATAGCAATCCTTACCAGAATGTTCTGACGCGAGATTTACCAGTATCATCAAGGCTAAAAGTACGATAAAATGGGATGATGGATCTTATGGACTTACCGCTTTGATCCGTCTGCACAACGCTAAAATATCCTCTTCGATTAAGTAAAGGACGGGAACTATTACTAAGATAATACCCGTTGCGAAAAGAACTCCAAAACCCAGGCTAACAGCCATAGGAATAAGGAATTGGGCTTGGAGGGAGGTTTCTAAAATCATGGGGGCAACTCCGAAAAACGTCGTTAAGGAAGTCAATAGAATGGGCCTTACTCGTCTTTCAATTCCCAGGATAACGGCATCGTATGCAGAAGCACCTTCTCGCTTTTTCGTATTTGTATAATCCACCAAAATTAACGAATCGTTAACCACTACTCCAGATAAAGCCAGTAAACCGAGAAGACTTAATAAGGAGAGATCGTAGCCCATGACAATATGCCCAACAACCGCACCGAAGAATCCAAATGGGACTGCAGATAAGACGAGAAAGGGTTGGGAGTAACTTTTAAAGGCCACCGCCAATATGCAATAAATTACAAACTGGGCAATTAATAAGCCTTTAAGTAGGCTTATCGCAGAATCCTTGAAGTCTTTGGCTTGACCTTCAATATTAAATTTCAGGCCGGGGATTCCTACCCTATAAGAAGGAAATACTGACTCTTGTAAGCTTGCCAAAATTTCGTTGGAATCAGCGAGTGCCGGATCAACCTCTGCGGTTATTGTTATTACTCGTTTGCGATCAACGCGATCAATTTTTCCGAAAGATATTCCCTCATGTATATAGGCCGCCTGAGAAAGAGGAAAATCTCCGCTCTGTGGAGTGATAATCCGCATATTTTCAAGACTGTATCTTAACTTCCGGTCTTTCTCAGGGTAACGAATCATAACCTTTACTTCATTTCTTCCCCGCTGAAGTCGTAGTGCTTCTTCTCCAAAGAAGGCGGCACGAATCTGTTGAGCGATATCTTGTTCACTAACCCCTAAGGAAGCAGCTTCAGGCTTCATCGTCAGTTGAAGTTCCGGTTTGCCTTCGGAGTAATCATCTTGAATTTCGAATACCCCATTGTATTTAGCTAGTTTTTCTTTAATTTCGTTGCTTACTTTTACCAAAATATTTTGGTCCGAATGGGAAATTTCAATTTCTATGGGTTTTCCTGCTTGAAAAGCATCGGCGCTAAATTTTAAAGAATCAGCGCCTGGAATGGGGCCAACGGCCTCGCGCCATTCCTTTGCGAAATCCAATAGAGAAAGGTTGCGGACAGAGGACGTGTTAAAAAAGAATGAAATTTCTGCTAAATGAGCCCCATTATTGGAGCCGTTACCTTCTATATCATTGGGATTGAATTGCGATCCAACAAGACCAAAACTATTTCTTAGGTTCGATGTATCGTCAGATCTTAATCCATCATATTTTGCCAGTAATTCTCGACCTTTTAACTCAATAAATTTCAAGTGTTTCTCCGTTTGTTCAACGGGAATGCCCAAAGGGAGCGAAAGGCTAGCTTTGACGATGTCTCCTTCAACTGAGGGGAAAGTAATAAATTTAATGTAACCTCCCCCGACAAAACCAACGGTTAAGAGGAGGAGACCAACGCCAAAAGCCAAAGTGTTATATCGGTGGCTCATAGCCATTTTTACAAAGGGTAGAAAATGATTCTTGATGAAATTTGCCAAAAAGAGATCGAATTTCGTCTGGACTTTATCGATAAACCGGAGCAAACTCCAAGAGCTTGATTTACTTTCCGTGCTGAGATGAGCCGGTAAAATGAACAATCCTTCCAACACAGAAATCACGAGAACGGAAATAACAATGATGGGAATGACGCCAAAGTACTCTCCTAATACACCGGTCATAAATAGCATGGGAACGAAAACCGTAATGGTCGTAAGAGCGGCAAATACCACGGGCCCAATGACCTCAATCGTACCATCAAAAGCGGCAGTAACCGCAGGCTTGCCCATTTGCTTGTGCCGATAAATACTTTCCCCGACAACAATCGCGTCATCAACAACGATTCCCAAGGTTAAGATAAATGCAAACAAGGACATCATATTGATAGAAGCCCCCAGTGCGGGTAATAGAAGAAATGCGCCCAAAAATGAAATTGGGATTCCCATTGTCACCCAAAAGGCAAGGTTTAGCTTTAGGAATAGTCCTAAAACTAGGAGAACGAGAATTAAACCAAAGGCGGCATTTCTAGACAATAAATTGATCCGATCATTTAGAACTTCAGAGCTGTCATTCCAAACGGCATAACCGACATTTGGAGGAAGAAAGGGTTTTTTGTTATTGATATATTTATAAATAGCAGCCGAAATAGTAGAAGGGGTTTGCTTGCCGAGCCTAAATACGTCAATCATGGCTGCGGGGCTGCCGTCTAAAAAGGCGTAGTTGGGATCATTTTCGAATCCATCATTTATGGTAGCGATTTCGCTCAAGTACACATTACTACCATCCTCGCGGGCAAGTACAATCACGTTTTCATAGTCATATCCGACATACTTTTTTTCCACGGTCCGGACCAAAATTTCTCCACCTACGGTTTTGACTGATCCAGCGGGGAGATCAAGAGACGAACGGCGAATTTTTTCGGAAATGTCTAATAAAGAAAGCCCAAATTTTTTAAGTGTTTCTTCTTCAATTTCAATAGAGATTTCTTGCTTTCGAACAGCTGAAACCGTAACTTTGTTGACCTCTTCCAGGTCTAATAGTTCATCTCGCGTATGTTCGGTAATTTCGGTTAGTGACCGCTCATCAATCTTGCCATAGACAACAAGAGAAAGAACATGTGAAATGGGTTCAACTTGCGCAATAATCGGTTTTTCGATAGCATCTGGAAACGTGGTAATTCTATCGATTTCAATTTCAATGTCCCTGGCCAACTCTTTGACGTCTTCACCTTCATAGGCTTCAGCAATTATAGAAGCAGATCCTTCGACTGCAGAAGCCTTGATTTTTTTGATTCCATCAACGCTGCTAATGGCTTCTTCAATCGGAAGGATAACCCCTGACTCTATTTCCTCTGGACCGGCTCCAGGATAGTCCACACTGATTCGTACTCGGCCTAAATCAACCTCAGGGAATACTTCTTGTTTGATGACACTTAATGAAGCAAAACCACCGATAAGTAGGATTGCCATCAAGATGTTGGCAGCGATGTGATTGGAGGTCATCCATTTTATTGCTCCCATTTTACTCGCTTTCCTTTTTGCGCAGTTTCATCCCTTCCGCAACTCCGCTTAGGCGCGTAGTAATTACAAGGTCACCATCCTCAAGTCCCGTAGAAATTACGACCGTTTCCGGTGTTCTTCGAACTACATCAACGGCACGGATCTCCAATGTGTTTTCGGGGGTGCATATCCAAACGGTATTATTTCTTCGCAATAAGCGTCTAGGTAGCTCAAATACATCTTCCATAGTGGCTCCGTAAAAATCGACGGCAACGTATTCGTTGATCCGCAGAGCAGATGGATCAGAGGCATTCTCAAAGCCAGGATCATCTACACGTACAATTGCACCAGCCATGCGGCTACTGGGTTCAACACCTGCCACAATTCTCGCTACCTCAGCATTCCAGGTTCTTGCATCCGTTGATCGACGTACGGTAGCCTTAAGAGATCCAAGTCCTTTTGAAGAAGCGAGCCATGTGAGTTCCGAAATCGGGACTCGTACGATGATTTCAACGGCTTTTGTGGCAATTAGCCGACCGAGTTGGTCACCGGCACGGACAAACTGTCCTTCTTCGATATGTTCTTCAACAACCAGACCATTAAATGGAGCTTTTAAGGAAGTGCGATTTAGATCGAGTTTTGCCTTTCTAAGCCCAGCTTTCGTAGAGTTGAGCAAGGCCTGAGAATTCTTGATCTGAGGTTCAAATAGTGCTAGCGAATCGGGCTCCTGAAATGGCAAACTATTTTCACCTGGTTTTTCTTTTGCAGTGAATTTACGACGTTCCCATTCCCCTCTGGCAACTTGGGCCTGGGCCTGGGTCACCTGCAGCTGATATTCAGCCCGGTCAACCTCCGCTTCTGCAGTTTCGACTAGAATTTCGAAATCTTCTTTTTCAATTTGGATAATTTCTTCTCCTACGCTAATTAATCCTCCTAAGATAAAATTAGGATGGACATAGCTGATAAGCCCCGAAACTTGAAGATTAATGCTCAAATCTTTGTAAGCGATCACATTGCCATATCCTGTAATTTTTGCTTGGACGTCACCTTGAGTTGCGGTCATCGTTTCTACCAATATTCCAGGGTTTTCAATGATGTTAGTTTCAGGTTTCTCTCTTGACTGTAATAAAAACCAAGCGCTTGCAATAAATGCAGCTAAGATTACTATCGGCGTCAGATAGCGAAGTACTATTTTTATCAACTTCATCGTGACTTATTTTCTACTTTTTTGACAGACGTGGTTAATCTTCTCAACCTCGAAATCATGTGTTAAGTACTTTTTTATGGTTGGAAGAAACCGAATACGACCGGATAAAATAAACTGATCTGTGCTTACAATTTTTAGGCGAAAATCAAAAAGGGATTGCTGAATTTTAAATTTTCAGTTCTCATACTTGAGAAAAGTTTCGATTGGTAAATTTTTAAGTTCCTAATAGAATTTGATACAAATATTGTTTTCCGTCACACTAATTCGAATCAACCATGAGCCTTTCCAAACCAGAATAAGGTGTATTTTGAAATATAAAAGTTTCCCATCATCTCCTTGCATACAAATCTGTTTATTGAATAACGATGGTATACTCTGCGCGGCCAAGAATGACGTTTTTTCCATTAATTGAAAATTTGGTGAAAATAAAGACTGTAATTCATTTCAATTAGCAATGTAAATTCATCAAACTATCCCGCGCAAAGTATATTTGCATGGGATGTTTTCGATTGATCGATGAAATCACCGCCAGGGGCCAAACTACCGATAATCAACGTAAAACAATTTTGATAAAAGCGGAAGAACGTCAAAATCTTAGTCTGAAGGACGACTATACGATCACTAATATTTTTTGAATATTATCGAAACTATGACTTGGTCCTACAGATCAAAACTAAAGGGAAATGAATAATTCAGGCTAGGGCGTGTGCCCCATAAGCTCTACTTTGTTGAGCATACCATTTTAATTTTTGAAGTCCGGACTTTTCTTTTTCGTGATACTTCGGCTAAACCACAATCTATTCTATTCCACTGGTCAATCACTGCTCGCAAAGGCAAGGCAGGTTCAATCGCCCCCTTGACTTGGTAAAGCATAAAATCAAATTCTCGCCAATGGCTATGGGTTCGTAATCCATATTTAAAACCGGATAATAGACAGAGTGAACGAGCTATTAGCCCACTCACCATTGGCCGAAAAAATTGGTTATTCGTCGGCAGTAAGTCCGGCAGCGATGCCACGGGGATTCTCTTTTCCATCATCCAGTCTTGCTGGATCATCAATATCGATCCGTTTACTTATAATTCCGATATCTTGCGCGGAATCAACGATTTCAAATCAACCGACCTTTGCCAGTGACTACCTCATAATTGGACGCCAAATTCTAGCAGATATGGACCTAAAAACTGCAACGATAGCTCACCTATTCGGAATTGAATACTGCCCAGCATCATTTATCGCTATGGCGACATAAAGATGGTCTGCAGTCAACGCTTGCACAACAAGAAAACGCCAGTTATGAATATTAAATGCTGATGGTGAAAGAATAGCTAAACATTGGCCGGAAGGGGTTAAAGGGGGCAAATTTTGGCATTATTATTGATGATTTTAGCTCTCTTTGAGATTCTTCCTCTGCCTTCCTTCTTGGATGGCGTAGGCGACGATAAAGCCGGGGGGAAACTGTACGGACATCCTCGTTTTTGGGAATAGGTCTCTTATATTCTATTTTTAAGTTGTTGCTTTGAGCCAGTGCTTTTGCTTAAACAGAGGCTTTGAGTTCCGCCAAAGATTTTTTGTTCTCACTTCTGCAAATACGACAAAAATTGTAAGCGATGACAGTCTCCATCAATTCAGCTCTTACAGCTTTCAGCCCCCATCGGCGCAACTGGCCAAATTCATACCGATTCTTCAACGTGCAGATGAGCCCCTCGATTGAAGAACGCTTCCTTCCTGCCCCCCTCAATTCGTAGCTATCCCAAAGATCTTGCTCGGTTAGCTTTTTGCCTTTCGCTCCATTCATGCTCACATAGCGAATCCCTAATTCTTTAAGAGCCTCATAATTAGCTCGAGATGAATAGCCATCGTCGGTTGCTGACCAAATGAGGAATTATGATTAAACGATCGATGCAATCCTGAACTGGGGGACTAATTCTTCAAGATCCGAAACATTCCCTTGAGGAAGATCGATACCGCAGATAAATCCATCGCTGCTGCGCACTAATTCAAAGGGAGAAAACCATCCGAGAAACCCGCAGAAATAAATTGTCAAAATTAAAATCCTTATTGGCAAAACCAAATCGCTATCTTTCTGAATATAAGAAGACTCAACTCGATACAGCCAAACGCAAAATTGACCAGAAAGCCAAAAAACTTAAGATTGATGGTTGGATAGAGGTAAGAAATGAAGGAAGAATTTTGAACCTACATCAAAGAAAAAGAGGCCAATGACAAGGAAGCCAAGCTCGACGGTTGCTACATGATCAACTGGAACTGATATTATATAGGCCTACTTCTCAATGGGTAACCAATTGTCAGTCAATAAATTGCATCAATTTTACCATGGTTTAAGCTAGTGTACCCTTCTTAATATCAATAATAACTAACGACTTACAATTCCTAAATAATGGCTATCCATGGCAGACGCAAGTCAAATAGAAAGTACACTAGGTAAATCTTTGAGTTTTCCGTATAAATTATTGATAATAAACCAGATACAAATATCGGTGCGTTTTCTTGAATCGCAGTTCCAGATCAAGTCAGACTTAGACAAAACCCAAGCCTCGGCGAAAATAATTCATGGCGGATATAAAAAAAGTCTGTCAGATGTCGAATGGGCGTTTAGGACCATGAAAACAGCACTCTTGGAATTACGGACAATATTTGTCCATAAGGCTCAGCGAACCCGAGCCCATGTACTCATCATGACCATAGCTTACATGATCGCCTATGAACTTCGTCATATTTGGCAGGAGGTCGAAATGACCCTCGAGGAAGGAATTAACGAGTTGGCATCGGTATGTACTATCAAGCTAACAATAAACGGTGTCTCCTGTCAAACCATTTCTCAGCCACGTCCTTTTGAAAAAGGCTAATACCACCTTACCCCGAAGCTACCCTTTACCGAAATATTTAAGTAGACACTAGTGCCTAAAAGGAAAACCCTATGATAAATAGATGTTTATGTTGCAAATCCTGGTTTTTATTTTTTGGAAGATCTGCTAAAACGAAAGTTTGACTATATATTTTCTATTAGTCATACCTTTATTTTTCAATCGGTGGAGCAGGAAAACATTACTTTTCGAAGGCCAAGGTCGTCTTGAATGAAGTAGGTTTTCGAAAAATGAAACGAGATTAAAGAGCTATAATGGATTTGCGATATCAAATGCAAAACATTATGATGGTCTATGTATCCGTTGCCGCTGCGCTAATCCTATGGATTGCCGTCTCGCTAGCTCGGCTCAGGGAAAACATGTTTTGTTTTTTTACACTACCTGGGGTGATTACCCCTGGCTGTATTATTTATCCCCTGCGGGGAAATTGAAATTTCGAAAATCTGAAGACAGTCAGTATAGGTTGGGCTCTTTATTGATTTCCAAGGATCAAATTGAACTCTCTTTGTTACTATCGCCTTTCATCCTGGCCTGGTTGCAAAAACCACCATAATCATAATTTTGCTCCTAATCATAATCCTTTAGATATAAGTGATTAAAAGTAAGATTAAAAACCTCAAGATGTGCAATTTGATTTCTGATAATCAATACGCTACTCGGCAAAAAATGTGAACTTTATTGTGTCAATAGAAAGGTTATCATCTGAATAAGATTAAGACGATTAATATTTTTGCAATACTGCTGTTTTTCCTGGGCTTGTCGCAAATCGTTGGGTATTTATTCAACTTTAAGATAGTTCGTGGATTTGGAGCCGCCGTGGCTGTTGCTCCCTTTCCGAAAGTGTTCTCGGATGTAGATGGTATTGAGACATTTGCATCAAGGTTTGTTCTGGAATACACCGAAAGAGGTGGGAAGCGACAAGCGATGGAAATCACACCTGAGGTTTATTCAAAAATTACTGGTCCGTATAACCGTCGTAATGTATATGGTGCGGCTCTATCTTATGGACCTACCCCAAAATTCCCGGAAGTCTTATTTAATAGTGTTTTCAAATATGGAGTAATTGACCCTGGACCGTTAAGAAAGGAATTCGGAATTCCCAGATCGATCAATGACGTTCAGCTGAGAATAACGACTCAAACAAAGGGACGTCATGATCAATGGCTATTGCCACGAGAAGATAAATGACGTTCTTGACCGCAACAAAGCCCATATCGCCGTATCAGTTTGCCATATTTCGGATTGGCTTTGGATCTTACCTTAGCATTCATTTTTTGCATCTTGTTCCTTACGGAGAAGAGCTTTTTGGTTCTGCCGGTGTTGTAGGAGATCCAACCCTCAATCCTTTATACGGAATATTTCCAAATCCTCTGGAGTGGTTTGGAACCCAGACCTTTGTGACCGGTTATCTCGTCGTGGCAATTGTTTTATCTGTATTATTTACCTTAGGTGTTTTGCGAAGAACAACGTCATGCTTGCTTTGGTTTATTTGGGCAAGTTTATTTAATCGCAATAATTTGATTAGTAACCCCAGCCTTCCTTATGTTGGATTAATTCTGATATTATCTGCCTTATTGCCTTACGGAGATCGGTTAAGCTTAACAAAAGTAAAGGGCACGGCGTCGAGAAGAGATAATGAGTGGCATTATCCAGCATTTGTATATTGGACAGCCTGGTTTCTGCTGGCGATAGGCTATAGCTTTAGCGGACTGGTCAAACTGGCGAGCCCGAGTTGGATAAATGGTGAGGCCATCCGGTTGTTACTTGATAATCCATTAGCCCGACCAGGCGTAATTCGTGACCTTTTCTTCAGCCTACCCGCAGGGACTTTGGACTTGATGACCTGGAGCGCCCTGGCTCTCGAAATCGTTTTTTTCCCGATGAGTTTTCATCGGTTGACACGGCTTTGGATCTGGCTATTGCTTATCGGGATGCATATTGGGATTACTTTTTTGGTTGATTTTGCCGATTTAACATTTGGAATGCTCATGATACACTGGTTCACGCTAGATCCCGAGTGGTTTCAAAGTCCACATAACCTTGTGGGCAGAAAGAATATCGTTTTTTTTGACGGTGTCTGTGTTATGTGTAACAGTACCGTAAAATTTTTAATAGCCGAAGATTTCAACAGAATGCTTTATTATGCTCCTCTTCAAGGCGAAACGTTTAAGGAGATGAACCCGGGTCAGGAGGTGGAGAAAGCGCCTCTAGGCAGCATCGTTTTTGTGGAATCGTTTGGAGAACAAAACTTTAAACTCTACACGAAATCTACTGCTGCTGTACGGATTCTTTGTTGTATCGGTGGATTCTGGAAACTGGTTGGATGGATACTTTTCTTAATTCCTAAACCGATACGAGATGTAGGGTATACATTTGTTGCTGCCCATCGCTATAAGTGGTTTGGTCAGTATGATTCCGTCTGCAATATCCCGGACAAAAAGGAACGGCAACGATTTTTGCCTTGAGATATACTTTACGGGGGCCAGAAATTCAATTTTGGCCCGAGCAAAGTATAAAAAGGAATTGATAACATGAGCTACATCGTGATCTTAATTTTTATTGCACTCGGAATGGTTGTCGTTGAAAAGGTATGGCCGGCAAACGCGCTACCCAAAGTCAGAAATTGGTGGGCTCGGGTGGCTCTAGTAAACCTGATTCAAATCATGATTATTGTGTTGGCCGGGGTGACGTGGGATCGATGGTTTCAAGGATTTTCCATCTTCAACTTGAATGCGAGCCTCGGAACAATTTCCTCAGCATTTATCAATTATCTCGTGGTAACCTTCATTTATTATTGGTGGCATCGGATCCGTCATGAATCCCAGCTATTTTGGTTGTTGTGCCATCAGTTACACCATTCACCCAATCGTATCGAAATTCTTACCTCCTTTTACAAACATCCTGTGGAAATATTGGTAAACTCGATTCTCAGCAGCGCAATTGCCTATCCGTTGCTGGGATGTAGTGCCGAGGCAGCAGTTTTAACCACCTTCCTAACCGGGGTTGCCGAATACTTCTACCACTGGAATTGCAAGACACCGTTTTGGCTAGGTTATGCATTTCAACGCCCCGAATCTCATCGAATCCATCATATGTTCAAACACCATACCCAAAACTTTGCCGATTTACCGATTTGGGACATGATATTTGGCACCTTCCGCAATCCAAATCACCCCATTGCTCGCTGTGGATTTGATAAAGAAAAAGAGGATCGATTTGAAGATATGCTGGCATTTCGTGATCTCCATCATCCGCAAGTCGCTGCCAGTAAACCCCTTCATTTTCTACCCACATGTATTGGATGCTCCAAACGCTGGGCTTGTCACCAAAACTCCCAATCTCCAGGCGAAACAGAATAGGCTAACCCAATGTGGGTGTTTACTGCGTCAACCAACCAGATATTTAACGCGGAAATCCATGTTAAAATTGTCCAAGGTTCTTCACGATTCACTGCCCAGCCACCTTTGAACAATAAAATAACGACAATAAAACCGAAATATTTCTATATTATCACGCCCTAGTCGCCATCTGATCCGCCAAACCTGACCTAAATCTAAGCATGAAATAACATCAAAGCGTTCAGAAACAGGTTCTTAGGGATAAAGGCGGCATAGCGGCAACTAAATAAAAAATTGTGTATCCGCTTGCCGCTTCGCTAGTCCTGTGGATTGCCTTCTCCCTGCGCTGTGCTCAGGGGAAGGAGGAGGATGAACTGTCAGGCCCTGAGGGGGATCCCAGGTTGTGGGATATGTATTCCCATTGGGGAAAAAATGAAAACAATACTGTGTTCCGCGTTGTTGAAATAATAGACAATAGCTATACCAGTGATCAAGCCTACAGACAGCAATTCCTATTGAGGTAAGGAGTATCGACTCAATACTTTTGTAAGACCCTCTATTCAGACCACTGTGGAAGAGACGTATGTGAGGAACCAATAATTCCTTCACATTATTTTGATTTCAAACCAATGTTCGGACTGAATTCCGAGGGCAATATTCGTAGAGATGTCGATTGTGAATAATTGTGTATAGCGTTGATCATAAATCGGTTATGCGAATTCTTGATATATGAACACTTTTCAACTCGATGGTGTTGAAAAGTGTTTGGAAATTGGCTCAAATGGATATAATAGCCGTAATTTGACCTTTCGCGGAGGTTTACAGTTCACAATAGGAATCTGGTTGTTCAATAAGAATCTTGAGACAATTACAACATAAATGTTTTCAAAAGTCTCACTTGATACTATTGTACTAAATTTTATTATCATGAAATCTGTCTTACCTTTAATTTTGGTGGCAGAAGGACACCTTTTGTCCTGTGATGTCGGTTCTAGTTTTGCCAAAGAATCCCTCTTGTTTTTAGAAAAAAATAAAATTGTTTTGACTTTCAATTTGATTAATGAAATCAATAGTCTATTTGTAAAAGCACTAGCAATTCCGCAACAAAAAATACAAAAATTAGAGAACTCGGCACCATAGGCAACTGAAACCGCTTCCACGTTACATAGGTAAAAAAGTGACTGTTTTTAGCTGGAAGCTCCATAGTTGTGCGTGTCAAATTGCGAAACTCTTTTCGATCGTCCCTCGTTGGGCGGTATGGCAATTATCGTCTCTGCACCCATAGGCAAAAAAGAAACCTAGGGTCAGCCTTATGTATGCGGTTGGATTAAAGTAACAGGCTAAGCGGGGGCTTACTTTCGATAATCGATAATTGTGCTCTCTTCTCTCCGTCGAAGAGGGAGGCAGGTCGAATTTGGTTTTTCAATTGGCGCGAATGACATGATTTACGTATTTTGAATCAGTTTATGGGAGTTAGGAAATTGCGACTTGATATTTTATCAGATTTGATTTTCCTGGTTTTATGTTTCTGGATGGTCAAGGTCGTCGCCAGAAAAACCAAAAAGAACAAGACGGGGAGCAAATAGTGGGTCATCTGTTAACCTCTCCGCTTTTGGGAATTGTAACAGGAAAGCATTTATAGGGTTCTTTTATCAAAATTTGAGGAGAATCTTTAACATATTCGACGAGAATTCGGATAAAATGGGCCTATCTAGCTGTGGTCTCAGTACCGGCTAACCAAGGAGGATTGTTACAATAAATTGTTCATCTTGGCGCTGATTTTTGTGGATAATTTCATTGATCTGATTGGAGTGGAACGGCAGGAATAGCAGCTGCTATTTAGAGCGCCAAGTGTTAACGAGACTGGTTGCCAAATGGGAACAACGAAGTGGCCATTTCGTGATTGAATAGCAAGGAAATTATCTGGAAGATCAGATGCAAAATATTCAATTTTTTTATTCCCTCCTCCCAAACTCGATAAACTGCAAAAGTCCATTATGGAATTATTTTGGTCCCAAAGTAACGAGCCTCTATTGGAAGAAGTCCATGAGCTCTGTGTTAGCTCAATTTAAACTGATGCCAGTATTCTTGATAGATGTGTTTTGTTTTACTTAGGGCCTGCACAAAAACTAATTGGCAATTTAGCAACTCATCTTCACACCTTTTTTGTCTTTCCTCGGCCGAACAGCCTTCGGAATAAGTCATTATGCCTGTGGCTGTTCTCAATCAGATATACAAAAAAATGATATAAATCTGCGAACAAAAATAATGATACAATAAGGGTTCGAAATACCAATTAATTTTTGCGCAGGCCCTTAAATTAAGTTTTTCATATGTGCCTTTTTTCTTTAAGAGCGTGTTTTAAAATAGTTTGATATTAGTTCATGTTTAGATTTGGGGCAGATTTGGACGATCAGATGGCGCCAAGAGCGGTGGAATATTAAAATATTTCGATGTTACTGTCGCTATTTGATCGTTCAAAGATGGCCTGAAGATAAGTCAGTGAAGAATATTGAACAATTTTAAAACATGCTCTAAGGCATCCGTAGAGAGTTTTCACTTGGCTCTTACCTCTTAATTATTCGTCCTTTTGTGGATTTTCTGTGCAAGTTTCACAAAGTATTGTCGATTCAATTTTGTACTGGTGCGAGAGCAGGATAAGGAAATTTGGGGCCATTTGTAGAATTGATCCGGTATTTTAAATCGTGGTAGTACACCTTCCAACTCTCGAACCAATTGATTCGAGTTGAGACTCTGGCCGTTTTCAAACTCAATAAAGGCTACCGGACGAGCCCCAAATTCTTTGTTCGTAACAGGCACTACCACTGCCTGGGAAACAAACTCAAAAGATAACAGTATTTTTTCAATTTCCTCCGGCTGGACATTCTCCCCACCAGAATTAAACATATTATCTTTTCGTCCAATGATTGTTAGATTTCCGTTAGCGTCAATTACGCCCAAGTCGCCGCTGTGATACCAACCTTCCTCGTCCACAGGACATTTTATTTCGCTACCAACTATATATCCACGAAACAACGTGTTTCCTTTTAGCAGGATTTCTCTGTCGGACGCAATTTTTAATTCTCTATATTTAAGTAGCCGACCTGCAATACGAAATACCTTGGAATCTCTCTCTGGCATTGTTGTTACTTGGGAAGCAAGTTCAGTGGAACCGTAGGTTGTATAAAGGGGTAGATTGTGCGATAGGCACTTTTCTATTAAATCATCAGGCAGGCGATCTCCCCCGATGAGGACGCATTTGCAGCTGCACAGACAATCCCTTCCCTGTTTATCCGAAAGAAGACGTCTCAATTGAGTCGGCACTAATGAAACATGCGTAATCTTGTTTTCTTTTAGTATTTGGTTTATTAACTTTTGACCAGAGGTCATCACGACAGTACCACCTGCCATAAAACATCGGAATAAGATTGCCAGCCCCCCGATATGCCAAAGTCCTAAGGATAAAAGCCAGCGGTCGCCTTTACCAACGTTGATATTCTCGTTGGCTCCCATTGCGCTAAACCAATGATTGCCATAAATATGTAACACTGCTTTTGCTGCGCCGGTAGTTCCGGTTGTAAATAGTATACTGGCATCCTGGTCGGGATCGATTTTGATTTCACCGAAATAAGGGGCACTTTTCCCATGCTTTCTTTCCATATTAACAATCGATTTAAATGGAATCGTCCTCACATGAAAGTCGTTATTTGTGCCCACGTCGAATTCTGAAATGAGTGTTCTACATTTAATATGCTGTAGATTGTTCAGGACAGTAGTTGGTGGCAAACGTGGATTCATTGGGCAGACGATCGCACGCAGCCTAAAAAGAGCAAAGACCAAGATCACGTATTCAACGCTATTAGTTGCCCAAATCCCTACCCGTTGGCTCGCCGTCACTCCACATCGACGCAGAACCTCCATGGTATCGATAGCCAAAAGGTTAAGCGTCCCATAAGAGAGAGATCGTCTTGGGGATAACATGACTGCCTCGCAATCGGGATTGCGAAAGGCATGTTCCCCAATTGGACAACATATCTTATTCATTGAAAATCATAATTTCCCTAACTTTCCACAGCGTCACCAATTTTTATTGCTCAACTTTTAGGCCCTTATTCGCAACAGTCGGCAATAAAAAACAAGAAATCAAACTACAAATATAGCTCCGTTATATTTTTCATTTATTCCCAACGGGGATACATATCCCAGCCTAGGGTAATCACCCCAGTGCTCTATAAAGCTTAAAGTTTCGGATTGACGATAGCGATTTCGGGATTTCAGGTGTCTCCGTGAGCGAAAGGCGATATGAATATCGTTGTCATTCACGGGAATGACTGAAAACCGAAAGGGCATCGCCCCGAAGCAGGGTTATGCCTCTTTCGGCCCTGGAGCACGCCAACGAAAGCGAGACAGAAGTAGGTTATGCCCGCACTTTCGTTGGGGTACTCCAGCATCCGAAATAGGCAAAATCAATACGAAACTTTAAGCTTTATAGAGCACTAGGCAGTGTGAAAAATTAAAAACATGCTTTCCATGAGTCGAGCCTAGCGAAACGGCAATCCATAGGAAGCGCAGCGGCAGCGGGATACACATTCCATTCTTATATTATGCATTTGATATCGCAAGTCAATTTTGGCTCTCTAATCTCGTTTCAATTTTCGAAAACCTGATGATCTTGAGTATAGCAATAGCAATTCCAGCTACAATTGTATCATTATAGTTTTTGCGCTCAGTCTTGGGTTATAATTGATCGCGCTAACTGAGAAAAACCATAGTAATAGCGAGCTATTAAGCGGATTTTTCAACCAAAACGCGAGCAGATATGACCCGGAATATGAGATGTAAAATGCCAATTGATTTTTGCGCAGGCCCTAAAGTAACAGGATAATCTGAATCATTTGTTTCTAAAAGATTAAGATAAGAATGATTTTTGCAACCTGTGCAATTTTATTTAAATGAAAAACGTAACTACTCAGGTACCTATTTGAGCTCAAATTCTAACCTTAAAAATTACAAGACAGAGAAGGATATAAACATTTTAAGCTCAAGGTGACTTGCCAATTTCAGGTTTGGAACCCCATTCTGAGGCTAAAGG
>JAVJHY010964231.1:0-15947 GCA_035593235.1 Phascolosoma agassizii | reverse complement strand
CAGGTGCCCAACGACGAACCACCCTTCCCTCTCTTTGAGCCCTATCAAGAGACCGGGTGCTGGATCGCTGGTGAGTCCCAAGCCACGATCGACTACCTCGGCGACGCCAGCACCCTCATCGCCTGCGAAGCCGCCAACGCCGACGCGGCAGCCGCCGCCACCGGCGGTTCCATCGTCGACACCATCGACGGCTACACCCTCATAACCATCCCCGACGACACCAACGGGTCATGACCGGGGCCTCAACCCGGCCACTTCGAGGCCCGCGATATAGGTTGGGGCGATGGAGACCGAACAAACACGAGAACTGATCGACACCTACTATCGGGCGCTCACCACCGGCGACAAAGCCACCGTGGCTTCACTGGTTGGCGACGACTGTGTCTGGCTCCCGCCAGCCACCGCCAACTTCGATCCCATCTCGGGGGGCGATGCGGTGGTGGCCGAGCTGACCGGCGATGTGGTTAAGCGCACGTTCGATCTGTCGAAACCCTTCAACCTCGACGTCAGATCGATGATCGTCGACGGCGACAAGGCGGTTGTCCAACAGCGGCTCACCGCAACCGCCAAGGCCACCGGCGCCGAGTACGACAATCAGTACTGCTGGATCTATACGTGCCGCGACGGCAAGATCGTGCACATGGAGGAGTATGCCGACACCCTCCTGGCCAGCCGGGTCATGGGCTGGGAGTAGTTGCCCGACCCTGGACCTGCACGCGATGGATGGTTCGTGGGTCATCGCCATGATCGTGCACGGCGTAGTGCACCACCGAGCGGTTGTCCCACATGAGGAGGTCGCCCTGGCGCCACCGATGGCGAGCCTGGAAGTCTGGTCGGGCTGAGTGGTCGAACAGGAACTCGAGGAGACCCTGGCTCTCGGAACGCCGCCAGCCGTCGAAGCGTTGGGTGAATGCCCGACATACATAGAGCGCTTCGTCGCCGGTTTCTTCATGCACCCGAACCACCGGATGGATCGCCCTCGGGGCGTCGGCTGGATCCTGGCGGTAGAGCCGGGCCAGGCCCTCGGCGCTGTGCACGGCGTTGAGCTGGCGGAGGTGATCCTGTACCGCCGGCGACAGCTCGGTGAAGGCGAGGTGTTGGTTGGCGAACGCGGTGTCGCCGCCGAGCGCTGGGGCTTCGAGGGCGTGCAACATCGTGAGTTTCGGTGGTACGGGCTCGTAGCTCATGTCGCTGTGCCAATGCTCGTTCGGATCCTTGGCTTTGCCGTGGTTCTCGAGGCGCATCACCTCGGGATGCTCCGCTGTGCCGTTGTAGGGATGACACTGCAGCTCCCCCCATCGAGCGGCGAATGCCTTCTGCTCCTCCGGGTCGAGCGATTGGTCGGGGAAGGCCAGCACGTGGTGTTCGGCGAACGCCTCTTGGATCAGGGTGAACGTGTCGTCGTCGAGGTGTCGGACATCGACTCCCGAGACGGTGGCTCCCAACGATGCGGCAAAACGAGTGACTTCGACCATCTACCCAGTGTCCCCCGAACCCAGCACCGGCGCGCAGTCTCAGCCTCGAAAGCCGGCTGGACCGGCAGCTGGGGTCGTGTGGGAAGCTAGCCACCGAGCCCAACAGAGGAGCTACGTCGTGACAGAGATCGACATCGGTGTGTTGTTCATGACCGACCGTATGGAAGGGCCCGCGTTCATCGACTACGCGAAGCGGCTGGAGGCGGCCGGTGTGGGTTCGGTTTGGTTGGCCGAGCTGTTCGGTCGAGAGCCGTTCGCCGCCGCTGGGGTCTTGCTCGCCAACACCACCACGATCAGGGTGGGTACCGCCATCGCCAACGTGTACGCCCGAGATGCGGTGGCCGCAGCAGCGGCTTCGGCCACGTTGGCCGAGCTGAGCGAGAATCGGTTCGAGCTCGGACTCGGCGTATCGAACCAGGCCCTCAACGAGCGGCGGGGCCATACCTGGAGCGCTCCCGCCCCCCGCCTCGAGCAGTACCTGAAGACGATCCGAGGAACGAAGCTGGCCGTGCCGGCTCATGACTACCCCATCCATGTGGCGGCGCATGGCCCCAAGATGCTGGCGGCCGCCACCACCAACGCCGATGGCGTCTTCACCTACCTGATGAACCCGGCCCACACCGCCACCACCCGCGCTGGGCTCGGAACCGGTACCGCCCAACACGTTTCGCCGATGATGATGTGCCTCCTCTGCCCCGATCCTGTCGAGGCACGCAGGCTCGTTCGCAAGGCGATCGCCTTCTACGTAGACCTCGACTACTACCACCGGGCGTGGCGCACACTTGGATTCGGAGATGACGATTTCGCCGACGGCGGGAGCGACGCCCTCGTCGACTCGATCGTGGCCTGGGGCTCGATCGAAGACATCAAGGCGAGAATCGCGGCGCAGGCTGAAGCGGGGGCGGATCGCGTGGTGGTCATCCCGCTCAACGCTGCCGGCGGGGGCGAACCCGATTGGCAGCTACTCGATCAGCTCGGTTCACCCTAGGAGGCTTCTAGCCACCACCAAGCCATCACGCTCCACCGCCTCCTGGTCAGGAAAGCTGGCGAAGGTCGGCGACCTCGCCGTTCTCCCACCGGGTTGAGGTGGCGTAGTCCCAGATCTTTGCTCCCACTTCGGTGGGATCGCTCAGCCCTCCGTCGGCGTGCATCGATTGGAATCGCTCAACGTCGGGAAAGGTCGAGCCCTCGCTCGCCCGGATCTCGGCCTGCATGTCTGTGGCCACAACGCCGGGGGCGATGGCCAGCGCACGGACGAGATCACCTCGCGCTGCCTGTTCCAAGCCGACGGCCCGAACCCACATGTCGACAGCCGCCTTGGAAGCGCAGTAGCTCGACCAGCCGGCGTAGGGGCTCTTCCCGGCGCCCGATGAGAGTTGTACGAGCACGGTGGGAACCTTGGTCTGAGTCGCGGTGGCGATCACCGCTGAACCGAGCACCTGGGGAGCGGTGCTGTTGAGCATCACGTTGGCCTGATAGGCCACCGGATCGGTTTCGCCGGCGAACCCGATCGGTGTGAGCGTTGCCGCGTTGTGCACCACCACACAGCGCTGTGGGCTGAGCTCACCGACGAGCTCCTCGTACCACTCGGCGAAGACGGGCCAGGCGGCCGGGTCGGAGAGGTCGATGGTCAATTCATGGGTGGCGGCGCCGCTCGAGGGTGAGCGGTTGCAGCCGGCCACGATCGCGCCCGCGGCGGCCGCCGAATCGGCTATGGCGGCGCCTATGCCGCGCGATGCCCCGGTAATGACCGCGAGGGTGGGGCCCTCCGGCCCCGATGCACCGTTGGGATTTGGCATGGTCATGGCATGTGGCTCCTTCAGCTCAACAATGACCAGTCTGGCAGCGACTCCGGGTGGCTCAACTCGCCGAATGCGTTGCGAACCACGCGACGCTGCTCGTCGAGCCAGGGCTTCCATTCGGTGCACGCAACGAGCTCATCGCCTCGGATCGCTTGCAGCTCGTAGAGGGCGTCCCGACACTCTCGTTCCAGCGCTCGATGATCGGCGTGGCCCGCACGATTGCGCAGCTGAAGTGGGTCGTCGGCCAAATCGAAGAGCTGTTTCCGCCCATCGAGCCACTCGGCATACATGGCTGTGGGGGTGCGCACGCCCCGCCACTCGGCCCCATCCTCGAACCAGTCGTAGTACTTCGAGAAGTTCATCAAGAGCAGCGCTTCCTGGTGGGCCGCCTCGCCCCGTAGCGCAGCCGAAAGATCTTGGCCCTCAACCGAGCGCGGCACAGGAAGGCCGGCCAGGCCGCACAGCGACGGGAAGAAGTCGGGCATGCCGAACAACACGTCGCTCACCGCCCCGGGCTCGATCACCCCGGGATAGCGGACGATGGCCGGGATCCTGATCGATTCCTCGTAGGGATGCTTCTTCTGCCAGGGATGCACACCGTGAGCCCCGGCCTGGGTGCCGTGGTCGGAGGCGAGCACCACTATTGTGTCGTCGGCCAAGCCCCGCCGGTCGAGCTCGTCGAGCACTCGGCCAACCATCGAATCCACGGCCCGCACCATCGCCAGGTAGTGGCGATACATCTCCTGGGTCTCAACGCCCCACTCGTCACCAACGTTCTCGGGGAAATCGAATCGGGTTGGAAGCCCTTCGTAGCACTCGGCCGGAGCGAACTCGAACGGGGTGTAGTGGGGCGGGTGGGGAGCCACGAAGAGCAGGAATGGGTCTTCTGCCGCCTCGTCGAGGAACTCGAAGGCATAGTCGAGCAAGCCCTCGGTCTCATAGCCCTTCCACCGCTCGTAGTTCCAGTCGCCCTTCTGCACGAATCCGTCGAAGAAGACCATGTGTTGGTTGTAGGCCCGCCAGTAGTCAAAGCCCAGCCGATCGCGACCCTTGGGGACCCAGTCGGGTTGTTGGGGCATCCGATCGAGGGCAGGCCAGAGCCCGGTGTGCAGGTGCCATTTCCCCACCCAGCCGGTGCGGTAACCACGATGGGCGAACGCATCGGCGATCGACAGCTCACTGTGGCGGGTGCGGGTGGTGTTGATGAGATGCCCGGTGGTCTGTGGGTGGCGGCCGGTAACCAGCATCGCCCGGGCTGGCGTGCACACCGGACAGTTCGAGATGGCGTTGGTGAGCTGCACGCCCTCCGATGCGAGCCGATCGATGTTCGGGGTTTCGATGTAGGTCTCGCCGTAGAGCGGCAGCGAGGCAGCCCGCAATTGATCGGGAAACAACACGAGCACGTTTGGCCGACGCTCCGACGACGTCATCCGCTCACCTGCGGTCCGGTGGATTCGCCCACTACCGCCGGTGGTTGGGGAATCGAGTCGGTAGCACGGGGCCAGGCGACCGGCAGGCCATCCCCAGCCATGGGCTCGCCAACCCCAACCCCCGCCCGATCCAGCGGGAAGTTGGGCCAGGGCTTGGCTCGGGGATGGCCGTCGGCCAAGAAGACCACGGTGAACACCCGGCGAGTGCGATCCGTAGTGTTCGGGTTGGCGAGGTGCACGGTGTAGCCGTGATGCCAAACCACCGATCCGGCGGGCGCCTCGACGAACACCGGTTGAGCGCCGTTCAACGCAGGATCGGACAGGATTTCATAGGCCTCGGTTGTCTTGGTGAGGTCGACGGTTTTCAGCCGACCGAGTCGATGCGAGCCGGGCACGTAGCCCATCGCTCCCCCATCGATCGTCGATCCGTCGAAGGGGATCCAGGCCGAGATGAGCGGCGCGTCACCGATCGGCCAGAACGGTGCATCCTGGTGGGCGTCGGTGAAGCGGCCACCGGGTTCTTTATAGAGGGCCTGGTCTTGCCAGAGGCGCACCGCGTCCACCCCGAGCAGTTGGCAGGCCGCCCGCCCGAGGGCCGGGTGAAAGGTGAGGGGTGCCACTTCGGGATCGGTCTCCCAGAGGCGCATGCACTGGATGAACGACTGCTCGTAGCTGCTCTTTTCAACAACCTTGCGGGTGTCGGTGGCACTGCGCCGGGCAACGGCGCGATCCACCGCATCTCCATACCGAGCGAGCTCCGCGGAACTCAAGAGGTTTTCGCCAACCACGAAACCGTCTCGCTGAAACGTCGCAACCGAATCTTGCCCGAGGCCGACCATGGCGACAACCTATGGGGACACCCCTCGGTTCGCCAAGCCAACGGGTATGCAGTGCTCGCACCACGCCTTGTACAGTCCCGCCATGCGAGTCTGGCTTGACACCGATATCGGATCAGACGTCGACGATGCGTTGGCGTTGGCCTACGTGCTTCGTCATCCCGACCTCGAACTCGTCGGCATCTCGACCGTGTTTGGGGATTTGGCCGTCCGCGGCGCCATTACCAACGCCCTCCTCCAGATCGAGCGGGAACTGTCGCCATCGGCTGGGGAGCCGATACCGGTTCTCGCTGGCCTCGGTGTGCCCCTGACCCCTCGCAAGCGGGGCATCATGTTCGGCCACGAAGGCATCGGCCTACTCGACGATCCTCAGCCCACACTGCGGTTGAGCGAAGAGGTGGATGGAGCCAATGCCGCCAATCGTCGGGTCGAGCACCTTGGCGAGGCCATCGATGCCGCCGCGCCCGTCACCATCGTGGCCATCGGCCCTTTGACAAACCTGGGCGCGCTCGCGGCGCGCGGCTTCACCTTCCCGCGCCTGGCGGTTATGGGCGGCAAGCTCAGCGACGTGTTGTTGGAAGACATGACAGCCGAGATTCCTGAGTGGAACTGGTTCTGCGACCCAACAGCAGTTGTGAACGTGCTCGGCGCCCATCACGAGGAACCGCCGCTGATCGTGCCGGCCGAAGTTACCTTCAAGACGAGATTCGAAGAGGCCGACCTCGATCGCCTCGCGGAAGGCGACACCCTCACCCGACAGCTCGCGGTGCTCTGCGAGTACTGGCTCGCGCTTCAACGAGACGATTTCGGTAGGCGCAACCCTCGGGTGGCTTTGCACGACCCGCTCACGGTTGCCCTGCTCGTCGAACCCTCGTTGTGCGAGTATCGGCCGCGCTCGATCGCGGTCGACGATCGAGGCGGAGCGAGCGATTACCAGCGAGGATGCACTGTTTTGGCCGCGGCCGATGTGACGGCCGACGCCGCGAGGCGCCACATCATCGATGTGATCATGGGTGGGAGATGAAGGCCACTAGCCCGCGGGCACCACGATTGAACCATCCACGATGGCGGCCACAGTTTCATCGCCTCGGCTGCGAACCTCGACGGGAATGGCGGACTCGGGGTTGTACTCGATAACCAGCCCACCGTTGGCGAGATCCGCGCTGCGCATCCCACCCGCCACCGCTCCGGCGTCGATGTCGGCGATGATTGGCCGCAGTATGACCTCCCAGTGATACACCTGTGAAGCCACCACCAGCGACGGTGCCAGCGAGGCCTGGTTGGCCTGCGTACCGAACCAGAGCGTGCCGTTCTCGTTGGCCACCGAAACCGCGCCCACCACCATCTGGGCTGAGCCTGTCATCACATCGGCGCCAGCCGCCACGTGCGACCGAGCGGTCTCTGCCGCCAGGGTGAGGTCGGAGAACGAACCGGTGTAGGTGACAGCCAAGTTGGCGTCGGCTCGGCTGTCGAGCGCTCCAGCTCGGAAGCCGTCCACGTAAAGCTGGGCGTCACCCACCTCGATCGGGCCCACAACACCGATCACGCCAGTGGTGGTGAGCAGGCCGGCCAACGTGCCCTGCACGTAACCACCTTGCTCCGAGCGGGCGTCGTAGGCGTAGACGTTCTGTAGGCCGAACGTGTCACTTGCCGTACCCCAGGCGAAGACCACGTCGGGGTACTGCGGGGCCACCTCGGCGACCACCGCCCCGAACTGCGAGCCGTGGGCGATGACCAAGTCATAGCCCTGGTCGGCGTAGCTGCGAATGGCGGCGGCCGCCTCCTCTGGCACGAACGTGTTGTCGGTGATGGCGACCTCCATGTTTCCTCGCTCGAAGGCCACCACATCGAGCGCGTCGGCCATGCTCTGGGTGAAGGCAAGATCGTTGCGGGCGCTCGGCGCCACCATCGCCACCCGAATCGGGACCTCCGACGCACCCGGCGCGAGCTCGCCCTCTCCGGGCAAGGCCACCACGAATTCAACCCGACGCTCCAGATTGGCGAGCGAGCTGGAGCCGGTTGAGGTGTCTTCGCCCTGGGCGTCGGTGAGCAGGTTGCCTTCCGGTACACCTTGGGCCACAAGGTAGGCCACAACGCCCTCTGCCCTTGCAAGACTGATCTGGCGATTGCTGGAGTCGGAGCCCGTGTCGTCGGTGAAGCCAACCACGGTCACGGGCACCTCGGGATACGCGAGCATGATCGATGCGATCGAGTTGAGGATGCGGGCATGCAGATCGGTGATGGCGGTCTCCGAACTGCCAAAGATGATCGGTGTGGCAGCAACCACGCGCCGAAGTTCGCTCTGCAGGGCTGCAGCACGACCGTTCTGGCCATCGACCGCTCCCGCCCGAACTCCATCTACCTCCGCGGAGACGAGGGCCGATGCGTCGAGGGTGGCGCCGGGGGCCATAGCACCAACAATGCCGATCGCTCGGTCTCGATCACCATTGGTGGCAACGGTGCCGGAGAGGAGGATCACCCCATCGCTTTGATCGACCGACAGGCCCTCGAAGCCACCGTTGCGCAGAGCGTCGGCCATGTCTTCAAGTCCGGAATCGGCGGTGGGCCCTGCTGGCGCATCTACGACGGCGTCGGTCGTCTCATCCGACGCAACGTTGGTGCTGTCATCAGACGCCAATCTCGACAAGACGAGCCAGGCCACCAGTACGAGCGCGACGGAGCCACCCACGATCGCCAGAATCCTGACCAGCGACTCCGAGCGCGGGGCATCGGCTACGGCCTGCGAGCTGGCCGGTGAACTCGATTGGGGTCGGGGCCCTCTGCTTCGTGGGCCGATCGGTGGAGGTGCGGCCGGGCGGGAGTCCGCAGGGCGGACCGGGGTTGGCCGAGGGCCGGGCGGGCGGGGGTCGGCTCGCCGATGGATGAGCGCGGCGTGCTCACTCGTTGGCGCTGGCGTTCGCGAAAATGCCGGGTCGTCGTCGACGCTGCGGAGGTTGAGCGGTAGGTCCAAGCCATCGCCGATCTGGGGCAGCTCACCTCGTTCGTCAGGGTCATCGGCGAGGTCATCGCTCGAGTCATCGCGGAGATCGTCATCCGGGTCATCGCTCGAGTCATCGCCAAGGTCATCGCTCGAGTCATCGCCAAGGTCATCGCTCGAGTCATCGCCAAGGTCGTCGCCCGAGTCATCGTCGAAGCCGGATTCGGCGTCATCGGCGAACGTCACGTCGAGACCCAGATCGGCCAAGAGATCGAAACGGTCTGCCTCAAGGTCGGCGTCATCGACAGCTGCTTCAACTCCGGAGTCGAGGGCGGGGTCAGGTTCCTGGTCGGGGTCCTGGCCGATTGCGAGCTCGAGGGTGTGGGTGCTGTCCGGCTCGACGACGAGCTCACCGTCATCGTTGAAGCTCAAAGCCTGACCGTCGTCGGAGCCTCCCGCGCCCTTGCCGTTGGCCCCGTTGTCGCTCAGCTCGACCCGATAGCCAAGTACCGGTTCTGGCGACGGAACATCCGATGTCTCGTCCGTCTCCGAGAGCCCATCGATGGCGGCCCGGTTCTGGCTGAACTGGGAGAGCAGCGCCATCCGCTGATCGGGATCATCTTCGCTGCGGAGTTCACTCCACAGCGCATCCTGCTGCCGCTGGAGGGATTCCAGTTGTGCGGCAACGCTCTCTGGATTCGGCTCCGACGAGTAGATCCATTGATCGTCCACGCGGCCACCCCTCTGTAGTTGACGTCTGGGAACCGGTGGGGCTGATGCCCTCGCCGACGCGGTCGCTTCGTTCGGGGCTGCCTTGGCCCACCAGGAATTGCCTTCTACCGTTCCGTGCCAGCCAATCCCGACCGGGCCAAGCACCAACGACATACTAGCTAATAGAACATCATTCTGGTACATCTATTCTGGGGATACTGGTTAGAGAATCAATCGTATTACCAGAATTACTTGTAGCTGCAATTGCAAGATTGTTGCTGCTTGTTGTAGCAGCTATTCATACTTTGGCCGTCTCGGCCATGAGCTGTCGGACAGTGTTGAGCACCGACTCAGAATCGATCGGCTTCAGTAAGTGGGTATCGATCCGCGCCACCGCGTTCCACTCCGAATCGAGGTCGAACGCCGACGCGCTCACCATGACCAGCGGGCTGTCGCCCACAACCCCGAGAAGCCGAAGCTGTTCGGAGGTCGCTACGCCGTCGAGTCCGGGCATACGCAGGTCGATGAAGATGATGTCTGGACGCAGATGAGACCAACGTTCGATCGCATCCTCGCCGGATTCCGCTTCGACAGTCTTCAGGCCCGCATCGCCGAGAATCGTCGCCAACAACGCCCGACTGGCGCAGTCGTCATCCACGATCAACGCGGTACGGTCCCCGAGCGGCTGGCGGGGTTGACTAGGAAGCTCGACCACGAACACGCTGCCGACGCCGGGCTCGCTCTCCACCTGGATCGCTCCACCCATCAAGTGGATGAGTTGATTGGCGATGGCGAGGCCAAGCCCTGTTCCGGCCGCCTTGCGCCCTCCCGCCGCCCCCTGCTCGAACCGATCGAATATCCGCTTGAGCTCTGCGGCCGCGATGCCCGGACCGGTGTCGACAACGGCCAACCTGAGGCCGCTCTCAGCTCCAGCCTCGCCCGGCAACCCGGATGCGATCACGTCGACCCGCCCGCCCGGCTCGCTGAATTTCACGGCGTTTTCCAAGATGTTCAGAAGCACCTGGGTGGCCCGGTGTGGATCGATGTGCAGCGATCGGGGAATGTCGGGTGCGATGGTCACCCTCAGCCCCACGCCCCGGGCCGCAGCCTGCACCTCGATCACATCGATAACGCCGCTCAGAAACGGGTCGAGCAGCACTGGCTCGGGCCGGATGTCCACTGTCTTGGCCTCGACCCGGGCGAGATCGAGCAAATCGTCGACCATGTGCACGAGGTGCGTACCGCTTCGATGAATGGCATCAACCGCTCGCCGGTCGCGGGTCGACACCGTGTCGCGGCGTCGCAGTATCTGGGCGAACCCGAGGATCGCGTTGAGCGGGGTTCGCAGGTCATGGCCCATATCGGCGAGGAAATCACTCTTCGCCCTGTAGGCCTGGTTGGCCTCATCGCGCGCTACAAGCGCTTCGTGACGAGCCTGATCTGCCTCGGCCTTAGCCCGACGAAGTTCCTCTTCGATCTGATGTCGACGAGCGATCTCGGCCTGCAGATCCCGGTTTCGGCTCCGAATGAGCACCTGCTCGGTCTGGGTGCGATCCGACTCGTAGCGGGCTTTCAACACGAGGGCCCGGAGGTTCGCCTTGTCGGTGAACACCCGAACCCAGTTCTCGTGGTAGAGGTGGGCATGACGAAGCGCGGCCGGGTGGTTCTCGCATCGCTCGAACCAGCGCGAGAGTGCTCGGTGGGCCCCTGAAATGAGCAGGAACGAGCCGGACCTAGCCGCTTCGGCGAGGGCCAGCTCGAGGAGCCGATGAGCATCGGGGTCGTTGCGCCCGGTGGCGAGTTCACCCAAACCCACCAACGCATCGACTCTGGCGATTCGATTGTTGCTGGCCGCCGCTCGCTCGAGAGCGAGGCCGAAGTAGTAGGCCGCGTTTGCCGCCTCACCCAGACGGCGATACAGCGTTCCCGCACTGCAATGGATCTCGGCGTCCAGGCCGGGCAGGTTGGCTTGCTTGAGCACATCCAATGCCCGCTGAGCATAGACGAGCCCTTGGTCGGGCCGTCCGAGATCGCCCAGGAGTAGAACTCGATCGTTGAGCGATGCCGCTACGCCGTAGGCATCACCGGCGCGTGCGGCCAGATCGTGGCTGGTGTCGAAGGAGGTCATGGCGTCCTCGAAATCGCCCATCAGGCCATGGACGAGCCCAAGGCCAGAGAGGGCGAGGACCTCGCAGCTAACCGACCGGCTCTCCCTGGCCAGTTCCAATGCCCTGGCGTAGACCCGAGTGGCCTCGCCAAGATCGCCGATTCGGTACAAGACACGCCCGAAGGTGGCCAAGACCGCCGACTGAATTTCGGGCCGGGCCGCGGTTTCGGCCCGAGCCAACACTTCGGCGCATCGATGGAAGCCTTCTGCGACATCACCCGCGTCGAGCGCCAGAACAGCCAACGTGCGAGAGGCCTCGAGATAGCCGTTGATATCGACGACCGGACGGGAGGTGGCCTGGCTCTCGGGGGGAGATGTATCGACAACCGAGGCGGCCAGACACCGTTCGGCCAATGCCTTGGCCCGCACAGGGTCGGCTCGGCGAATTCGCCACGCCACCTCGTTGTCGACTGCCAAAGATTCAGACCGTGATCGGGCCGAAGTCATGCGAACCGCCGGTCTCTAGGGAACCACGGGCGGGAGACCGGACACCTTACAGCAGCCGATGCATCTCCGAGTTCCAGTATGGCGCAGCGTGACGCTCCGCATCGACGGTGGAACCTGAATAGACCCATGTAAGACCGCTGTGAGGTCACGCACAATAACATGCAAGTCGTGGAGACGTCTTAGGACCCTCCGGCTGGCATCCGGCTTGACTCCGCCGCCATGACGGATGCCAGCCCCCTAACTCCACCCGAGTGTATGCACGTCCTTGTCTCATCGTGTAGCGTGCTCGGCGAGCCCGACAAACGCATCGCCGCGATGCACCGCCGACCGGGCCCAAAGACGTGCTGAAATCGCCCCTCGGTAACACCCAACAACTGGTTCTCGCGAAGATCGATGGTACGACGGCTGAGATCGTCGGATGGTCCGGACCGAACCCATCTGAGACCGTGCAGCGAAGCGCGCTCGAAATGATCGACCGGTTGGTCTCGAACGAGCCTCACCAAGGCTCCGACGACGTCGTCGAGCGATTCACCGGTGCCGACGGATTCGACTACGTCACCCTCCGCGTCTCGGCGGTCGAATCGAGCAAGGACACCATCCTGGTGGTGGATGATCACCTCACGAATCGTGAGTACTACGTGGAGCTCCTCTCCGATGAGGGGCATGCCGTGGAGGTTGCGGCCGATGGTGAAGCCGGCATCGAGGCCGCCAAGCGCCTCGTACCCGATCTGATCATGCTCGACGTCAGACTTCCCGACACCAATGGCTACGAGCTGTGCCGACGGTTGCGTTCGAACGATGAGTTGATGCACATCCCCGTGCTGCTCCACACCGCGCATCCCTTGGCCGTGGACGAAACACATGCTCGCGGCGCTGGATCGGCCGGCCTGATGCTCACCCCCGCCGATCCCGACACCGTTCTCGCCGCCGTGGCAAAGGCCCGAGCCGGTTCGCCCGTCGAGCCCCGAACGGTCACTGCCGATGGCCTCGCCCCCTACTCCCATCTTCCCGAGCCGCAGCTTCGGTGCTTCGGATCGCTCGCGCTGCGCGACCCCGATGGCAAGTGGCAGGAAATCTCCTCGCCCCGCGGTGCCGACCTGCTCGGCATCCTGGTGGCCCGACATCCGAGTCCAGCCAATCCAGCAGAGTTGTCCGCACATCTCTTCGCTGGCGACTCCACCCGAAGCGGAGCGGTCTACACGGCGATGAGCCGGATCAGGCGGCTCTTGAGCGATCTCGGCGAACCCGACCTTCTCGATGCTCCAGCGGCGGGCTACACCCTCAACCTCTCGCGGCCGAGCATCGACGTATTCCGGTTTCTCGACCGCGGTGGTGCCCTGCTCGATCAGGACGAGCGACGAGCCGACAGGGCCGCGCTCGAAGAGGTGCTCAGGTTGTACGTCGGCGATCCCTTCGGTTGGAGCACGGTCCGGGTCATCGCCGACTTTCGGGCCCGAATCTGCGAGATGCGGGCACGTCTCACGCAGCGTCTCGCCGTGGAACTCCTACGAGAGGGTCGAAACGCCGCAGCGATCGAGCGCTTGCGAGAGCTGGTTGCTAGCGAACCATGGCACGAAAGGGCGTGGGCGCTACTCGCCGTTGGGCTCTACCGAAGTGCGCAACAGCGCGATGCCCTGAACGCACTTTCCGACGCTCGAACCCGCTTGCTCGAGGAGCTCGGCCTGAATCCGGGCCCAGACATCGTCGATTGTGAGCAGCTCATCCTCAACCAAGATCCTTCGCTGCTCGACGACGCTTCACTCGTTACCTGGCTCAACCCGTAGAAGCTGGAGCGCCACTCTCAGCGCACCGCCTAGCGCCAGTTCTAGAGAATGAGTTCATCGCCCATCGCCTCAGCAACCCGGGCCTCGTCCCACCCGAGCAGCTGGCCGTACACCTCGAAGTTGTGCTGGCCGAGGTAGGGGCTGGGCCCGTAGCGCAACGGCACCTCCCGCTCACCATCAGTGCCATGCCACCGACCCGGATGACGCTCCGTGGTCTGCGAGCCGATCAGATCGCTCTCCATGGTTTCGAGCCACCCGCGATGCGCGAGCTGCGGGTCTGCTTCGAGGTGTGCGGCGGTGGCAACGATGCCCGCAGCCAGATCGTTCGCCTGCAGCAGATCGGCTGCGTGCTGAGCGTCCATGGTGGCCAACGATCGCCCGAGCGATTCGCCCGGATCCGATGTTTGGTCGATCCCGATGGCGGCGGCGGCCCGATCCCACCCGCTGGAATCGATGATGGTCACCGCCAGCCAAATGCCATCGGAGCACGTGAAAACGTCATTGACGACGAAGTCGGCGAATGGATCGCGGTTGCCGGTGGAGCTGGCCACCTTGCCGGTGGCGAAATAGTCGATGAGGGCCGGCCCGACCAACGTGGTGCCAACCTCCAGTTGTGAAACATCGATGTGCTGACCCTCGCCGGTCATGTCTCGGTGGCTGATCGCGCCAAGTAGCGCCGATGCGCCGACGAGTCCAGAGATGTGATCGTTGTAGGCGATGCCGGGGCCGCAGTCGGCCTCACCCGGCGGGCCGGTGAGCGCGGTGAAGCCGCTGAGGGCGTGAACCGAGGGGGCGTAGGTCACGAAATCCCGCCACGGGCCATCGGTGCCGCATCCGCTCATCGCCATGGTGATGATTCCTGGGTTCCAATCGGCCAGTTGCTCAGCACCGGCGCCCCAGGAGTCCATGACGCCGGCGGAGAAGTTGTCGACAACCACGTGGGCCTGCTCCACCAAGGGACGCAGCACCTCCCGAGCTTGGTCGTGCTTCATGGCGAGCTGGATCGATCGCTTGCTCCGGCCCCAGAGCACGTTGTAGGGAAAGGCGTTGTTGGCCGAGCCTCGCAGCAGACGTGGAGGTGGAGGTGGATCGATGAGCTGGCGCCTGCGGCTCGCCCGTTGATGACAACCAGCCTTCGATGACCGAAGCTACCGATGAAGCGGACACGGGCGGGAGCGGTTCGGGCGAAGGCGTGGAGGCGAAGTGGGCCGCCGGCCCAGGGATCCGAACTTTTACTTGGTCGCCAGCCGGCCGGAAGAAGTTTCGATGGAGATGCTGGGGACACGCCGCAACGTCGGGCACCGAATACAACTCACCGAACGGCACGTGCAATGACTGCCCCGCTAGGAACAGCTCCGTTGCGTCGGTTTCGAGCGCGGCCGCTTTCAACGCACCCATCAAAGGTTCGATGAGGCCGAGTAGCTCCTCCTCGTTTGGTTGGTCCGGCACGTCGGTGGCATAGCCGCGGTCCTTCAACCATGCGATGAGGCCGAGCAGACCACCGGCCGCGGGCGACACCATGCAGGCTCCGCGCGCGCACGGCACCACCTCGAACGCTCGGATCCAGTGCAACGATCGCTGTCGAGAGGCGATCGGAGCCCCGAGGGGGGCGAGGGCCTCGGGGAACCACCAGTACATGAGCAGGTGCTCGCTGCACGAAATCAGCGCCTCGTGTAGTGAAAGGTCGACCCAGCATCCTTCACCGTGTGCTCGGGCTCGACGCAGCCCCGCCATGGCCGAAATCGCGGCGTACAGTCCGCCGACCACCGCCGATTGCCTTCCCCACAGCGCGATCGGACGATCGACATCCCCCGTGACCGAAAGGTGACCAGACAAGGCCTGAGCAACCAGGTCCGAGGAGCGCCACCTCGATCGAGGGCCGGTGGACCCAAACGGGGTCAACGACACGTGAACCAGGCGCGGATTGGCCGCCGCCAGTTTGGCTACGCCCAGGCCAAGGCGCTCGAGGCGCCCAACCGTCGCATCCTCGATCAGGATGTCAGCCCGCTCCACCAGCGTTCGAAACGACCGGACAGCGCCCTCGTCGCTACCGAGGTCGATCGGCAATGAGCGGCTGTTGTGGTCATACCACCAGGTGAGCAGTCCGGGAGCTCGCAGTGCGCCAGCTCCCTGGTCCCCTTCGAGAGGCGGGCCGGGCTCACCGCTGGCGAGACGAATCACATCGGCTCCGAACTCGGCCAACACCTTCGAGGCGAACCGACCCTGGTGCTCGGTGAGGTCGACCACCCACACCCCCTTCAGAGGGACCTGTAGCCGCTCCGGTCATCAGCCCGACGCCCTCGCGTCGTCTCGTATGACCTTGGCCCCCGACGGGTCGACAACCATTCCGTGGACCC